>JAOTOL010000759.1:0-120877 GCA_034440575.1 Imbricaverruca yamaguchii | reverse complement strand
TAATGATCAATTATGTTAAAGTGAAAAGAAAACAACAAATCAAGTATCTTGACAGGGTGTTGTATGAAAAATTAACTTGGTATGGGCACATCAATTATATTACATCCATCATTAGTAGAAACTTGGGTATTATGGGGAGGGCAATATACTTCATAACAAGTCGAGAACTGAAGCATTTATACAACTCTTTAATCCTTCCCTACTTAGATTACTGCGCTATGATCTGGGGTAATAATTATCCCACTAGACTAAACCAAGTCATTAAATCACAGAAACGTGCCATGCGAATTATTGATTACAGATGTTATACATACCCTACAAATGAATTATTTATCAAGTAAAATATATTTAAGTTCACCGACATGGTGGAAGAACAAAACATATTAATTCTGTACAAATTTGTCCAAGATACATTGCCACATGCTATGACTGACTTTTTCTTCGATATACAACACCTTAATCATGGAACAATGTTATATGCAAAATATTTCCCAGTGTTGAACAAGTACCAAGGAAAGAAGATGTGCTAAAGAAATGCATTAGACGTCACTTTATGGAATTATATCAATCAAATGAAAACTGAAGTCAGACTATAGCTCATACACTTCACAAAGGTAACTTTATAGGTTGTACCTTGCCAGATTTGGTATCAGTGTTGATATATGAAAATGTACGAATGATTGATTGGACTTTATTGTGTTCCTTTTTGTGTCAGAGAATATTGGTAGGTTGGTACACACCTATGTTATTCTGCATGAGTCATCTCCATATGTATCTGTTTTCAACATTTATGTACTCGCCTAACATTTTCATCTTATGGCCCTGGTAACTCTGTGGGCGTTACTAGCTTGCTACCAGTCCGCGGATTTCCCAGGGTCGCATTTCCTTTCTATTAATTTCAATTAACTCTATTAATTAAATTTCTATACTATTAATTCTATTCCTTTCTATTAATATATTAACTATCTGCAAAATGAAAAAAAAATAAGATGCAAATTTTATTTATATAATCACATTCTTTTGCATTCTTCTTTGCATCCCGAGGCACCCTTGTGTTGGCTGCCCTGATCTATGGCCAGCTCACCAAGGAATGCCCCCCCCCCATTGAAAGATCCAATGAAGGTCCATACAGCCAAAGGAGATAGGCTGCTGCTGCATCTGATATGGGGGACGACAATTGGAAAAAACACATCTTCGCAAAAAACTAACCTTTCATTATGTAGCCTGACATCGTCATGCTTGACTTTATTGAGGTAAAATGTTTGCCAACATACCCTGTGATCACATAAAGATACAATAATACCCTGATATATATAGCTCCGCTCAATTGAAGCAATCTCATTATTTAGAGCAGTTGCAATTGCACATATTTATGAATATTTACACTTCACTTAGTATTTATGTTCCGATCCGGAACACAGCACAAATTAACACTACCTGAAATTCATCATTCAATTTTCTATCCACCACGCTCTAGCATTGCTCCCTTTCACAATCAAATTTGGACAGCAAGGAAGTCTGATGATTACATCATAAATGCATACATCACCAAATGTAACAGCGCTCACTCCCAAACAATGCCCTGCGAAATACCCAACCGCGCAGCAACGCCACACCTGGTCGACCTGTAAGATGCCGGTCTCTGACAGGTCGTATAAACAAACTGCAAAATTCCACAGACGCAAAATCCTACAGATGCAAAGGAGCGTTGCACGGTTGCGCATACCAAGTAGATTGCTCACGCATCGTTTTCTTTAATCCTATCAAATAAACCCCAGAGATACACCAGACGATGTCAGCTCACAAAAACCAGGCGGGCTTCGGCCCCCTTGTTACTATAAACACCCAGGATTCAACGCATCAATCGTACAGATATCCGGCCGTATAAATACCCCCGCGCAGGACACTCGACGCATAACCTCACTCGCTGGCGTTGAGATCCCATACGCTCTTCTCAGAGCACGATCGACGCCCGCAGTCAGCAACCCAAAAGAGCAGCAGGAAGGTCCAGGGTTTGAGCAGAAGACAAACCTGTGGCACCAGAAGAAATGAAGACATGATGAGCCCTAGGGACCTTAGAGAAGCACTCTTACGACTCCAGAAGGAAATCTTCCAACACCAAATCCTCAACTTCTCTCTATCTCCCAACTAACTTTCACCACCGGAGGAAACTTAACAGTGTCGAGTCCACTGTAATGGACCATTGTGGCCGGAGCAGGGACCAGAGTGCGAAAGCTCGGTCGAGGGTGCAACGAATCCGGGTAGTTCGTCAGTCAGGAGTGACACTAGGGAGGGGGCGAACCATTACACACCATGGCGCCCGCCGCCAGCACAACACAATGCACCTACCTAGTAGGTATGTACACAGATACAGGACACAGCATCACTCAGGAGCCTCCTTTCACTCTCGAGAGGACGCTCCGACACATGCTTAACTCAACACACTTGAAGGTCCACATGCATACCACCCACATCGCAGCCCAAACACAAAGCAGCGCGAACACATAAACTTTACTAAACATAACCACCTTTAACAACCAGCGCTGCTCCTTCACGTTACACCGCACTTTGAACACCAACCGATGCTACATTTAGGCCACTGAGCTGGATAGCTTACCACTTGACAGCATCGCCGTCCTATTCGACGTCTCAGCCATCCTGGCTGCCACATCAGAATCAGCCAGATTAAACGAGAGGCACGTTCGACTCATAGACTTTTAGTATTGACTTTCGACTCACAACACCTGCCATCACACGTCCACAAACACAACAAGGCCTACGAGGTATGCCTCTAGGTGCATCTGCCACTACGGTGCCAATTCTGCTTGCATTATGGACATGGCGAACGCGCATGTGCGTCGTCAACTCCAAGATGCAGTCAGTGCGCTGGTCACTACACAGCATCCGACTGCAACTCCTCCGAAAGGAAATGTACAGGCTGTGATAGGTCGCACTCCACCACCGAGCCCGATTTCCTCAAGTGGGTATACGAGAGGGAGGTGTGCTGTTATGCGGCAACTCATCGGGTGACACATGCAGCAACACGTCAGCACCTACACCGCACTACCACTGACACTCACACAGCCACAACTGCATCTCTCAACACCTCGCTTACCGCCGGGAGAAGCTACGCAGCGATGCTCTCCACACTTAAACCCACACCCCTCAAACACCAGCTCCAACCCGCCCTGCCATCCCATAAGCAGCCGGCTCCGGAGCCCTGCACACCTCCCTCCCTAACGCTCCTCCGACCCTCGTCTCAACCGCCCCACCATTCACGAATACCCCAGCCCACCACCCCTCGACTTCGCCTATCACCATTCCTTCCCACCCCACCGCACCCAGGACCTGGCCTCCTTTCACATCCACTCCACTTCAGACCTGGCCCTTATCCACATCCCCTTCACCCTCGAACCGGCCTCCTCCCACACCATTTCCACAACAGACCCTTCTTCCCACGTTCAGCCAGCCGAGGAATGGGCCTCCTTCCCCTCCCTCCAAACCTCAGACACGGCCCATGCCCACCACCACCCCACTATCCACCCCGCATCATAGCTTCTCCAACACACATCAGATCCAGACCCGGTCTCCATCCCATCCCCCACCGGTACCCACCCATCCCCACTGGACCTGGCCGTATCCCTTCGCGCCACCGCCTCCAACCGGCTGGGGCCCACCTCGCCACCCTGAAGCCTTCCCCCACTGCCTCCTCCAGGGCTCCGGCCCCTACCATACCCATCCGGTCGGCCAAAACCAAGGCATAGAACCAAGTCCACCACATCAACCCAGACCACCCACAAGTCCACCACAACATCAACCCAGACCACCCACAAGTCCACCACAACATCCACCCAGACCACCCACAAGTCCACCACAACATCAACCCAGACCACCCACAAGTCCACGGCCACCGTCTCCTGCCAAGCCGAATCTCCCACCACCTCCTGCACACCCACGCAAACCCACTCCAAAACATCGTCTGAGACCAGCACTCAGGCTGAACCTATCACTCTTGTTAAGCCCGTCGAACCCACAACTCCAGACCAACGAATCCAGCCCGCACCTACAGCGCCTCCCAAGCGCAAATCCCGCCGCCACTCCACTCTCTCACCTCCCAGGACGCGCGTGACCAGGTCCAGGCTACCACCCCTGCCTGGGTCATCTCCAACCCTTTCTCCGTTCACCGGTTCAACCTTTCCCTCCAACCCAACACCGACACCGCCCCAGTATAGGAACACCAACAGCCACTAAACGCGTTCGGCAATGGGACTTTTTCTGCAATGGAACATCGGTGTCATTCCAGGTAAGTTCATATAATTGAAATTAGAATTCTTGCAAGCAGGAACATTACTAGCTGCGCTCCAAGAAACTCACTTTCGGGACTCTGACTCCACTTGAAACAATATCCCAGATTGCTCTTGGCACGTCGACAACGCAAACGCTCACATAGGAAATGGGGTGCATTTCCTATGTGCAATTTGTTTTGACTCCAAAATAAATTTTAACTCTAGCAATGGAGTAATCTACAATCAGTCGTTTACTATGCACGAATTACACCTTGCCCTCAGGAAGTGTGGAAACATATCGGTTGGGCGGGACGACATCTATTAGCAGCTTCTTAAACGTTTTAGCAAAAACTCCCTAACGTACCTACTACCGGCCATAAATGAACTGTACCAAAGCGACACGTTTCCCGCATCATGGCGGGATAGCGTAGTCATTTCATTTCTAAAGCCGCACAAAGATCACTCCACCCAAAAGGTTAAAGACCCATATAACTTATTAACTATGCTAACAAGTTGTTCGAACGTATGATCAACACACGATTGAGGCAACTTCTGGAACACAACGACCTGCTAGACGAATTTCAATGCCGCTTCCAGCGTCAATAAATTAACTACAGACAATTTCATTGGATTAGTGCATGACAGCAAAAGTGGACTACGCATCAAACGAATAACAATAGCTGCCTACTTAGGCATCACTGCCGCATTCGACCGTGCACACAAGTCTGCACTGACACACAATCCCGACAAGATAGGCATACGAGTACACATTGAGGAGGGGCGGAGACAGGAAAACACTACTGCGATTGTACAAATCCATCATACAACCCATCCTAGAATACAAGAGCATCGTTTTTGCTACCATTTCAGAAAGTCAGAGCCGACATTTAGAAACCATCCAAAACAGCTGCATCTGAGCAGCCACAGGTGCCCTCAGCACCACACCGGTAGTCAGTGTTCTAGTGGGCACAAACACGCTCCCACTCCACCTCAGGAGGATACGACAGCTGTGCCACTACCACATCAAAACCAAATCCATTAAAACTCATCCGGCACAGCGCTGTTTGCACCTGACAGATACGACAAGAGCCGATATGCGCGCAAACTTCCACGATATAACATTCAAATCGTCATGGCTCTCTCAGATCTTAACTTTGCAATGCCACACACCACAGCTCGACCGCCCACTAAGCCATTCTGGACTTTGCAGTCGTCCAAAGGTCGAACACTTGTTCTTGGAGAAGAAATCCACAATCACATCAGGGGAAATTCTTGGCATCTTCCACAAGTTCGCCGATGCCAACAATCACAATTCACTCGTATTCCCGGATGGGTCAAAACACGAGGCTAAGGTAGGCATCGGCATCACTGGACCAGGTCTCGTACTTTCCAAGCGTCCACCGGATAACTTCTCCATCTACTCCGCTTAAGCAAAGACCATTCTGACCGTTATCTCCTTTCCCACGATATCCACATCACGTCGTTGACAGAATCCAACAAATCGTGGCCCATGACGTAAACATGAACTTTTCATTCCCCTGAATTCCTGGCCACGCCAACATCCCTGGTAACGAAGAAGCAAACTGACACGCAAAGCAATCCTTAGCAATGAACATTTACCCTAGCGTGGAATATTCGGTAGATGATTGCAAAGCAATCATACAACGCCACATTCGCCAACATTAACAGAACACATGGACAACATAACTCAACACAACACAAATCCAAACATACTAACGCAATCGTGCCAACGATAGGCACATGAAACACATCAAATCAATCTCGCCGATAAAAAGAGGCCATCCTCACTAGACTTAGAACTTGTTGCACCAAACTAACGCAGCCTCGGTTAGAGGATGACCAACACACAACACCTCACTGTGACATCCGTAGCACACGAATAGCATATACCGTATCCTGCTAAACTGCAGTAGCTTTAGCTCTCATAGACAACTCATCCAGGGTATTCTGCCAAAGAGAAAGTATCACCCTATCGCTTCCATCGCTTCTCAGTAACAACCACCCAGAAGTCCTTCAATTGCTATTTGAATGTCTGTTTCCCACAAAACTAGCAGGAGCACTATAGGCACCACACCACCAACGCTCACACCAACTCGCAATGTATGAACGCAAAACACTCGTAGGAAACACTAAATAGCTACCCACGCATGTCGTCGGACGTACATGAGCCGATTTGCTTCCCAATGATAAATAATTGGTTACCTAGCGGTATCGTCGGAAGTAGATGAGCCGACTTGCTTTAGGAAAACATATAAAAGAAGAATATAAATCAGCATAATGTAAAACGACAACCAGAAGAGCTATCGGACGTAGGTGAGCCGATTTGTCTTGCAACCTATAACGTCAAGGGCTACCCAGAGGTACAGTGGACGTAGGAGAGCGGAATTCCCAAACGCCGTACTAACCCAGCTTACAACCCTGCACGGCAAGCCTTGACTAACCCGCCATTAACAACTAACACGCGGCGGTGACGTGATTTAACCGCGTGATTTAGCCAGGGTGATGGCTTTAGGGAGTAGGCTAAAGCCGTCACCCTGGCAAAATCACATTTTCGCCACTCTCAAACCCCACCCCGACCCAAACTACAAATTAGTTCGTGCACAAATAAATCCAAATTAAAACCATTTAGACGCCTCCCCAACCCATACCCCACCTTCAGCATGTAAAATATCACACAAACTATAACGTAAAACTCCCTTAACATAAATATCCACTTCCTTGCACCTTGATCGCAAACACTCGCTTTTTGTAGCCAGACATGTAGCGTGCTCGCTTTAAAGGCGGCGCAATTGATATTTATGGTCCCACACGCCTAGAAAATCACCCTCTCCCCACACTCGTCGGGAGTAGACCACCATCAGAAGCCGACCTACCAACATCGCTGCCGCTGAACGCCATCCGGCGACTCCCACATCGCGACCTGGCTTGGCGCGGGGAAGGACGGGTCAGTCGACGATCAGAAAGCTGGGGCTTCGACAAGTTGTCGTCATTTCTGAAGAGTGCTTGTGTGTGAAGTGTGGCAATAACAACACGAGGTCCAGGAATGCTACTGCCGTGTTTTCAAGGACAGAGCGTGACGAGGTGATGAACAGTCGCAGCTAACAGCATACATCTTGAACGATGCCTCACCAACCAGTAGATATAACGCACTTGTCTCACAAAGTGTCTTGGCCGCTGCTTCATTTGCAGCATCATCGGGGATTCTATAGACATCTGCTTCATGATATTTTTACAGCTTGTAGTCAAAAGCTGTTCATGACAGTGGAAGAGTGCAGGGTAAGCATACAAAGCTGGGAAGCTCAAGGGAAAAATATGTTCAGCTTCCTCAGAAGTACCCACTGTAACCAGTAATCATGAACGAAGCAACACCTGACATGAAATGGTATCAACAGACAGTACATTCACAGTAAATGTACTGTTTGAACCACGTGAGTCTCGGCAGTCGTGCGTGAGCATCCTCTCTCGGGGAGTGACCGCTCACCTTCCGCAGTGTGGCAACACATGCCTTCAGGCCACGATGGCGCCTCTCCCGCTTTGGGGGACGCCGTCCAGGCCCCAGGCAGCGCCAGGTAGCTTGAAGCGATGGTCAATGACGCTCTCCTGTCGCAGCTTTTGGATTACGTCCCAGAAGTGATTGTAATGTGCTCGTGCTGCACGGCCTGCCACCAGTCACCTCCTCGCTGTCCAATGACTCGCATCATTTACTTCGCATTATCGACCTCGTTTCAGACCGGCCCCGCTGGGCTGTGAAATTCAATGTATACCGTGGCTTCTGCACTGCGCCCGTAAACCCGAGGTTCACGCAGTTTATGGGGTTCGATAGCTTCGAACCACTTACCAGTGGACCTTCCTACCCATTGGCCTTGCGGTGGCCGCCACCATTATGCAGCTAGTAATGGCCGAAACGGCGCGCAACGCCGCCATCGGGGCTGGAGCGGGCGAGATACAGTCACACAGGGAGGAGCGGACGAGATACAGTCACCGAGGGAGGAGCGGGCGAGATACAGTCACCGGGGGAGGAGCGGACGAGATACAGTCACCGAGGGAGGAGCGGACGAGATACAGTCACCGAGGGAGGAGCGGGGGAAATTTAGTTACCGAGGGAGGAGCGGGCGAGATACAGTCACCGAGGGAGGAGCGGGCGAGATACAGTCACCGAGGGAGGAGCGGACGAGATACAGTCACCGAGGGAGGAGCGGACGAGATACAGTCACCGAGGGAGGAGCGGGCGAGATACAGTCACCGAGGGAGGAGCGGGCGATATACAGTCACCGAGGGAGGAGCGGGCGAGATACAGTCACCGATGGAGGAGCGGGCGAGATGCAGTCACCGAGGGAGGAGCGGGTGATAGTCCCGAGGGAGGAGTGGGTGAGATACAGTCACCGAGGGAGGAGTGGGTGAGATACAGTCACCGAGGGAAGAGCGGGCGAGATACAGTCACCGAGGGAGGAGCGGGCGATATACAGTCTTCCGAGGGAGGAGCGGGCGAGATTTAGTCACCGAGGGAGGAGCGGGCGAGGGAATACAGTCACCGAGGAGGAGCGGGCGAGATACAGTCACCGAGGGAGGAGCGGGCGAGATACAGTCACCGAGGGAGGAGCGGGCGAGATTTAGTCACCGAGGAGGAGCGGCGAATACAGTCACCGAGGGAGGAGCGGGCGAGATACAGTCTCCGAGGGAGGAGTGGGCGAGATACAGTCACCGAGGGAGGAGCGGGCGCATACCAGCTATCTATCAATATTCAGTGTGCAAGCTATCAATATTAGTGTGCAATATTGGACTATTGTGTCATCTGCCATAACATGCACGTGTCACTCAAGTTATGTGGACAGTCATTGCCAGCTGCCACACCGTGTGCGGGTCACTCAAGTCATGTGGACATTCACTGCCAGCTGCCACACAGTGTGCGGGCCCATCGAGTAGGGCATGTGCTTCTCATGTGCCACTCTCATGGTAAATGGTGCCGAAAAAACTGGTTGCGGAGCACACCGTCCACTGTAACGGACCAGGGCCGCGGAGCACACTGTTCACTGTGGCAGAACGTGGCAATGAAGAACACCGTTCATTGTGTCTTCGACAACACAATTAGGAGGCTCAGCAGCTAAGTGTGTACTGGTCTGTTAAAACTGCCGCTGAATCCACTGTAAAATATATTACGGCACCTAAAAAACGCTGGCGCAAATTGACAACACATGGGCAGTGCTGAGATGGGGCCCACTGGATCCGACCCAGAATGCACCCACACCATGCCTTTTATATATGGCGGCGTATTTCTCTTCTCGATTGACTTCCAAGGAGAAATAAAAACAAGAAAAACACCAGGATATATTGCATATGCGTTTCGATACAAAATATTTTTACAAATACAAACTTAAGGTTTGACCGTAAGGCTACAAAATATTGTTTGTATTAGTACTTTGTGACATCATAGTTATGGAGACGTTAACAAATTTAACTAAGGACGCTAAAAGTAACAATGTTTACTTTTTGAAGCTATACAACTGGACACAACTTCTAGGTATCATGCTATTTGGATCAAAATATATTCATGAAGGAGAGATATATTGATTTAGAAAACTTGAAATGTAGCCTTGATTTGTAGACTTTGTAACGGCATTATCACAGCCTTCTCTTTCCCCGAAGCATTTCATGCGCTCTAGTATCTATTACGCAAGCACTCTTTAAACACGTGACCTGGTCCTTGTGTAGTCCGACAAGGTTAGCTGAAGAGATTATGTAAGCCATGGCTTTGTACCTATTGTCTTCTTCAGGAACAACAATTATAATGCACTGTGAATCAGATTATTGCTGACTTGATTCTGCCATCGTATCATAATCTGGTATATATATATATATATATATATATATATATATATATATATATATATATATATATATATATATATATATATATATATATATAATATGTAAAAAATAATATATATATATATATATATATATATATATATATATATATATATATATATATATATATATATATATATATATATATATATATAATATATATATATGGCTCACATGTGCCCATTGGTGCTTCAGGTTGGGACCGAAACTTCCATGTCAATGCTGATGACACGTACATTGGGGACGTGGTTACCTTGATAAATATAAAGCTACTGGTGGGATAGGTGAGCGCTGAAGGTAATCATAGGTGGTGATGTCCACAATCTGAATGGCAACAATGTGATTTGTTGTTGATTGGACGGGATTGTATGCAAATTTGATAATGACTAGAAATGAAGAAAATGGAATGAATCAGTTCGATCTCCAAACACTTGTATTTCACTTCATGGTGCATGCAAGCACCCGTATGAGAATTAAATTGTTCACTAATGGCATCACAATTTCCTTTCAGACACTCTGGTTTAAAATGCATCAGCATCGGCTAATCTAAACATTTTATGATACAAATTTGTGGTTGGAAAGTTGAAGGACAAATGACTATCTTGCTTATATTTTTGCGGTAAAAGGTAGAGAGTCACTCCGATATCCAACCCAAATATGATTTTGTTTTCAGTACAAAAATGTGCTGTTTGACATCACCTGTGGTTTCTAAGTAGCTTGGTGCGTTTCACTTTTTAACCTTAACTTTCTTCTCATCAACAAAAAACTATCATAGGTTATTTGGATGGGAGAGAAAATCAGCATTCGGTGGGGGATCAAAATTGGTGTAGCTATGGTCCCCAGGAAGGGATACAAATCGACGCCCCTGCATTCGGCACTCATGTGTCGTACCTCTTTTTCGCAGAGCCATCTTCTGCAACACATTGTAACTGTCCCATCGGGCTTTAGTCGAGAGCAAGCTGATCAATTCATTATAAATATTAATGAAAGGAAACAAGAGAGAGAAGGAAAGGTCCACTGGAAATGCTTTCCTACCTGGTTTTTCATTTGTGCGCCACAAATGTAGTCGTATTGAGACCATGTGTGTACTTGCGTATCTACTATGTTGTCCACCCCGAGGGCACTCAAGAGCTTCACTCAGAAGAGAGTGGTTTGCTGATTTCTTTCAACTATTAAATTGCTCCCTGCAAAGCAACTTTTTCCATATCACGTTGTTTTACAGACATGGCTAGCGAGCCGCTTCAAGCCTACAAATTAGGATTTATGTCACATTTATCAAATTAAAGTACGGCTGCAAACGTTCGACGTTACACATGACCTCGACCAATACAGATTTATCGGATGCGTGTGATTTGTCCTGTTAAGAAATGTTCGAGCGAAGGACGCTTCACAATGTGCTTCATGTGCGCAGCATTTACACCGTTCTCCATGGAGTAAATGCACTCGTTTGTATTTTTCATATTTCTTAGTTTTCATAGTTTCCTAGCATAGTAAATTGCCTAGCTCTCCGGCGAAGAACATACAAGATGAAACAACGTTACGCGATGATCTGCATCGGCAAGCAGAAAATGATCCAGAGTTGCATTACGCTTGGCATATATTCGGGCGCAACCTATTCAAGCAGACTGCTGGTCAACAGAGGGGAATAATTTCATTCGATTGACTGGCAAGGAGTGCGCTCGCCTCCATCCAGGTATAGGCACATGGGGGAGGGCTACGGTTGCCACGGCGGATCCGAATCTGGATCCATGAAAAACACAAGGTTACGAGCGCTGGGGTTGGTAAAATTCATTGATATTCTTCAATGTGATATGATTATTAAGATGAAAATAAATGCAATAAATGCGTACGGAGGTGGTAATGCAGCTAATGGCTCAGTGAAAAGGCTGTCACGAGTTCACGCACTCTCCATGATGAAATGTTTGGTACATTTCGGTGCTTTTGGCGTATTTCATTCAGTCAAATTTGGTTTAAAATATGTCATTTGAAATTGAGAAGGAAATTCAGTCATTTTTTCAATCAACCTTCTCAAGAATGGTATCCATGACAATGCATTATCTGGTTAGCCCTGCAAGAAAATGCGATCGATATCCGTTTCGTTGAATCCGTTGAATTTCGCAGTTGTCTCAATTCGAATTGGTCGTCGGACTTCGCGTTCTTACATGTCGTCTGACTTGGTATGCTTGCATGCTTCACGACTTGGTATGATTGCGTACCGCAGAACTTCGTATGCTTGTATGCCGTCGGACTTGGTGTGCTTAAACGGCCGGGCCGACAAATGCGTTCTAGGCACTACGCCGCAGTAATTCCACGGATAGCCCGCTGGGTAAATGTCACGTGACATCCACGGTGAGTCAACGGATAGTTTGCAGCTTTTCCCTTCCAATAATTATTATTATGGGATTAGGTCGCATCAACTCAGTGTTATACAGCCTGGCCTCTTCCATCGCAGACGTCATGTGATTGTGACGTACATGTGACGACGGCTGGATGGTGAATGCTGAGAAATGTTGACAATTCTACCGGATTAGCAACCTGGTTTTTGTGAGCGTGAAGCATTTCATTCAGATTCCCGGCTGGCCGCCGTTTCGCATGGCGGAAGGGTCCCGACGGCCGGGAGTTGCGGACATGCTATCGCCGATGGTGAACTGTCTCCGCCACGTCGGACTGAACGGAGGTGAACTGTCACCTGTCGGGAGACGCAGCTATCGACGCTTCACCAGTCGACGGCAAGCTGCCCGCCGCTGCCGTCATCGCCTGTCGAAGTCGCAGTCCATCCAGTCGTCACAGAAAGCAACTTTCGAGCCAAGTTATTCGCGGTCCGGACAAGTCCAGCTAGCTGTCAAGATCCGCAACGAGCCCTGAGACTACCAACAGTCCGCGACTTTGCTGCATGTAGACACAAGGGTAGCATGGCCCAGGGCTCGCCCTCGCTCGTGATTATTGCGATTGCATCTGAACCGCATTTTTTCCTTGACTAACTGTTGACCTGATTGTTTGCAGCAGATGTCACCTGCAATTTCAATTAAAACATGATCTCTTGATTCAGTATTCAAATTGTCATCATTGCCAATTATAAATCAGAGTGAGAACGGTGTGAAGTGTATCGGCTGTGTTCAGTCTACTCAGTCTGGTCGGCTGTGTTCAGTCTACAGGTCGTCACGACCAGCGCCTTGGTCGCGTTCTACGCACGAAAATGACCTGCGCCACATTTGTTTCGTCACGTTTATCTTTTTTGTTCCTATACTTTACCGCCCTTGCATCATAACTAATCATGATTAAATGACAATTCATGTTTTGGCATCTCAGCAAGTTTGATGGAGGGATATGGACATCCCTTACCTTTAACTTTGAACTAGTTGTCGCAGCTGGGACGAAAGCCCTATGCAGGAACATATAGTCCTTAACCGATCCAGAGTGCGTGTTGTCTTATACGATGAATTTTGCTGACAAGAGCTGGTGTAAGGTCACATACCGTCAGGGAGGCCCAGGGGAGGAGGGGAGGTCGGTTGTTCTGGTATTTACGTCGGGGCTGATGGCTGCCGCTGTCCCTGACCGCTACATCGTTTACCCAAAGGCATGACAGTGTGACAATGTGAAATTCGGAGACATTACTGATGCAACCTGCCGTACAACTACGTCCGCCTCCGGATGGATACCCCGGCCCCGAGCGCCACCTCGTCGGCCGGCGCACGGCCGACTGTGACAGTTTTCCCCGTCTCCGTTTTGTGGGGGGTTTTTTTGTTTTGCGCCAGCCAGAGTTGTACCCGCGTCACATGGCACTGCCCCACCGTCGACCACGACGCTGCACATGTGGGGCGCGGCTGGTCGACAGTCGACGACAGAACCCCTCCCTCCGAAGGTTTCACTGACTGAACGTAGGACATCACTTCACATTCCAATGCATGTCGACGACTTGGAAGCTTTTTCAGAACAAAAAAAGAACACCACGCAGATAGCTTTATCTGTGTCGGCATTTTTCTCCGGGAATCCTCAACTTGCAGCACGGATGACCTCTTGTGAACTCGACTGCGATTCAAAACGCCACGAACCCCGCCTCCAACGGACCGCGGCGGCATTGCTACAACTGCGTTATTATGCGAACGGAGAGCTGACATACGGCCCGGGCTGGGCACGAGGCACGAGAGGCAGCAGTTCCGAAGCGGCGCCTGCTCGAAGTCACTGACGGCCGGGGACAGCCATGCTCCAGACGACGGCCGTTCACTGCAGCCCGCCGTCAGCCAAATGCAGCGGAGTCGGACGGATTAGGCACTCGCTGCTGAAGACCAGACAAGGGCGGGGAATGGCTCCTCCACTAGATACTTACGTCGCAAGAGCCCATCTCATTGCACAGACATATCGCATGTCGTATTTCGCCGCGATGTCGTATTTTGCGACCGCGATGTCGTATTTCTGTGTACATACCAGGCAATCTGGCACACTGCATCTCCCAGTCATGAAGACGAACTCCCAAAAAGGAGTCTTCATGTACCAGACATGTGTGGCGTGCAGCCACATGGCACTCCCGATTACCCTGATGCTACTTCGGCTTGTGTATTCCAGCAGATACTGAAAGGAATTTCACACAGCAGTCCTGTCGGAGATAATCCAATCGAATCATTAGATGCATGTGCATTCCTATCGATTAATTGTACTCATCTTTCACGTCGCTTGTGTTCCTGTATCATGCTTTATGTGTTCACCCTATTTACTGATTTATCATGAGTACTTCATTTCTTGCATGGCGTTATGCACTCGATTTGGTCTGATCACGGTAGCAATTCAATGCAATACAATGACCTAAAAGTGCCAATGATGTAGCACATAATCCAGGTGGGCACTGCAGAGATACTTACGGACTGGGATGTCCGACGCCTTCGCAGAAAATAAACTCATCATAACAATAAGAAACCGCACTGCTTCACCAAACATCCGGGGATGGTAACTTATTATTCTTGTTCCGATGCTTCCCACAGCAATCATTATCACTATCACCATGACCAATGGTGGATCATCACCAAAAACGTAAGTGTACCCACTAGCACATAAAGTCGCAAAGCGCAAACAACAGTAAACAGTAATGTCAGGGCAAATCAACGAACGGTGTACATGTCCGCATAAATCAAAGAACAGGAAGCAATACATGTCCGCACGAACGCAAGTGCCGTATACGATACACTTCAGTATAAATCAAGGAACAGCAAGCAGTGCATTTCAGCGTAAGGCAAACAATAGCAAACGTTACATGTTAGCATAAATCAAAGAACAGCAGACAGTACATATCAGCATAAATCAAACAACAGTAAACAGTGCAAGCCAGCATAAACGCAAAGACAGTGAACAGTACATGTCAGCATAAATAAAACAACAGGGACAGTTAGTTCCAGCATGCACAGAGCAAAAGTACAAAGTACATGTCAGGATCAATGAAACGACAGTAAACAGTACATGAGAGCAAGAGTCGAACAAAAATAAACGCTACATGCCATCATGAATCAAACAACAGTAAGCACTACATGCCATCATGAATCAAACGACAATAAACAGTATATGTCAGCATTCATCAAACAACAGTAAACAGTACAAGTAAGCATGCTTGTTATTTTTATTACAGAATGCTACCCAAACGAGAGATCCAGGGGTGTCACGAAGCTTGTTGGTGGCCATCGTCACCCCTCCTCCTTTCTACCCAAACATACACTCCAGCTTAAATTATCTTTACCACGCGTTCTGGTACTTGTCAGTTATGAATGAATGATATGAAATGATGGAAAAATA
Source organism: Imbricaverruca yamaguchii (assembly GCA_034440575.1). NCBI lineage: Eukaryota > Metazoa > Arthropoda > Thecostraca > Neoverrucidae > Imbricaverruca > Imbricaverruca yamaguchii. Next base: position 104,927 of record JAOTOL010000759.1, on the reverse strand, counting down.
ACCAATACTCTGCCAAAGACACCGGCTTTTACAGAGTATTGATGCACAGCGAATTTAAACTGAGAAAGAAGCGTACATGAAAGGTCGAGGATAGGAGTAGATGTAGATCAGGAATGAGCTACAGAGAGCTGAAGTTCGAAGAAAACGCCTACTTGCTGTTCATGTTGTGTACACGTACTAAAGGCAGATTGGTGTTCATGTTGCGTGCACGTGCTAAAGGAGCGTGCCAGAGAGCGAGATGCATGCAACGTCTGGATGCTGCCGCTATGCTGTGAGAAAGGCAGGTGTATCAAGGCGATCGCTGAGTACCACACGCATAAACATTTGGTCATGTCGAGAAAGGAGATATTTTACCGAATATGCGTTAAGACAGCTTAATCCTCTCCTGTCAGTTCCTCACACCCCGTCTCGGGGGTCCATAGAGACTCCCCAATAATATCCAAACTAAGCTTCGCACGAAAACGAAATAGGTCTCATCGGAAAGCGTACGAAAAATATGGCCAGACACCACCCCCAAAATTCCCTCACCCAAAGGTTACCTTGCTAGGGTCCCTAGACGTTCACGACTTGCATTATGTTTATAGCTCTGGGGAGGGGGTTCATTTTGAGGGAGATTTGAAAAAGAAAATGAAATATTTGGAATCAGAAAAGGAAAGCAAAATGGACCAAGACCATGCAATTTTTGGCCACACATTTTTTCTCTCTAAAAATTTTGAGTATCCAAGTTTCCCCGGACATTGTGTCAAGTTCAAATAATCGTGATGGGCAGACAAGTGAAACTAGTTTCGTGCTAAATATTGAATATACTTCTTTTTATAATATTTCCATGCGGACTTTTAACTGAAATCTACTGGAAAAATGTTATTTGCTTGCTAAAACATGCAAAGCCGATTATCTATAATACATGAGATGGAAGCAATATTCGTGACGCCACTTCCCAAAATAATGTACTTCTTCAACGTGGTTGTTTTGATTCCAATAATGTTTGAGTTTACATGATAGCAAAGCTTGCCAGATTGCAGGTGCACTCGCATGACATTAAGCTTTTTTCTTGGTTAAATGAAATTATATCAGCATCAATCGAGTTATTTTGTGTACATATTCATGTATTGCAATGTAACAATGATTATGCTAGTAGTAGGGAAGAAGCGCACCGAGATGTCTACTATATTTTCCTGACATCTTGTGTTCTCTGTATATTTTATATACGTCAGGGCAAGTGTTTTTATTTCATAGTACAGTTAATAGTTTTGTCCAGCAGATTAGAACAACAGCACAATATTTGGTGTTTCGAGACAGCATGCGGCAATTTGGCCCACTGAGACTCTAGATCATATTTAGTCAAGGGAAACCTGAGCACTCAGCACTGCTACGACCGATTATTTGTGACAATATCCACGACCTGTTTGCCAGGCGAGGTGTTCTCGCCCGAAATGAAGGGACTTGGTAGCAGTCTAGCCATCCTTTGCAACTGTGCCTTCGTGATGACGCTAACCTCGCCGCATGCAACATGCAAACATAATACTGCTGTATTGCATAGTACTACAAACATACAAACACAATACTACTGTGTTGTGTAGTTCTATAATGTGCAGTACTGTTGTTGTGTCCTACAAGCTTTTAACAATGCGCATCGAATCTGAAATCTTTAACCAATTATCTTCTTTTGCATTCTCCACCATTATCCACTATCCTCCTTTATCCACCCTCATTCTAAGGTTTTGAAATTTGCGGATAATTTCAAGGTCTTTAGGGCAATAACAGGTCAAGATGAGCATATCTCGCCAAAAAGACTTAACGAACTTGTGAAGTGGTCCGAAGAAGGCAAATGAAGTTTAATTTTGAACAAAGTCGCCTGGTAGAGGTATGAAGGCTCCATACTTACGCGGTCGCCAAGTCTATCAGTGACCAACAGAAGAAGGATCTAGGTGGTATTGCAAACACAAAGTTGGGGGCATCGGAACAGACCAAAACACCGAAACGAAATAAAATTTGTCATCAACGAGTGAGACGCCATCAGGAAGCTTTTGCATATGTCAGGCCACATTTGGAATACTGCATCCAAGCTTGGTCTCGTGCTATGACAAAAGATGGCTTTTAAAGAGTACAAAGAAGTACACAAATGGCTCTAATAGCATAAGCAACCTGGCATATGAGAACAGATTAAGAAATTGAATAGGTTTTCACTTAGAAATAGAAGGCTAAGAGGAGATCTCATCGGGGTCTTCAAATTTGTTCATGGTCTGGAGAGGGGATATCTTGGAGAAATGTTTGAATTGAACAGAAATGATGCAATTAGAGGTCATAAATTCACAATTAAAGTTAACCACAGCAGAACAAGGTTAAGGTAGACTTTCTTCACCAACAGGGTAGGAACACTGGAACCAGCTGATAGAAAAATTGTCAGTAGCTTAGCACATTGAAATCTTTAAAAACAGCAACAAACATTATAAGAATAGAGGGCTTGCTTTTCAGTATTACAGGGATGGCTGATTGACAGATTTGGTGGGCAACTGGTTCAGTGTACAGAGTGCAACCAAAAAGGGCCCTTGTGGCTCATAGTTGCGCTAATCTTTTATGTCTTTATGTCTTTATGTCTTAAGGATGCAAATTTCCCAGATTCCAAAAACATGACCGCAATTGGAATCTGAACTGCCGGCACAGTAAGCTAAAAGGAAATAACATGCTCTTCAAATGGACATTCGGAAACACCAACGAATATGGCCGGGAAATACATGAACTTAAAAGTTATTTTGAATTCTTGGAATTCCATTTTCTAATGCAAGATTCATGAAGTGGCCACTCATTTATTGTGCAAATGAATACTTTTCAGTTAGCAGGCAAATTAGCACAAAAAAGCTGGCTTTGAGTTCGGTAATTTGGCATACAAATCAATGTTTTTTTAAAATGTTACATAACCTAGCCCAATCTAGCATACCACTTCCTGTATGAATAAGTTAAAGAACATTTTCAAGCCTTTAAAAAAGCACCTAAAAACCTAGCTTAACCCAATCTCATATATTTTTCAAGAAGACTTGAACATCATTATTTCGCGTTTAATGTGGTTTTTAATTCTTGACTTAGAAGAAAATTTGTGAGCATGCCTTCTCATGGACGATAGTGTTTTTCCTGTGTAGTATATGAAACACTGTGATTTCCAAGGGCGTTGCGAACCTTACATCTAATAGTAAATCTACACTTTGTGAATGTAGCACCATTCAACCTTCAAACTGGAAAATATTCTTATTTTGTTAAGAGGACAATGCTCTAGATGGCAAAGATCCAGGACCAGTCTCCTTTTGTTTCATCGATGTGCACATGGTGTTGCAATGTAATTTTGGGACATGTTTTGTCGTGTTATGGTCTTAGCAACCGCAGCTTGTTCTGGCATCTGATATTTATCTACATTCACTTTTATCAGCTGAAGTGTGTGGTGACAAAAATTGATGTGCTACGTAGTCACACCGATTTGACATTTGTCTTTGGGATATTGCAGTTCCAGCATACCCAGTGTGCCAATATCATTTCGAAACCATGTTGGCATGCTGCACCCTTGCGTGATTGCTAAGTTTCCAAACACGTTCCTTTTATGTGCATCCATGCAATATGTCTCGCCACCAATGAATCAATGACAACGATAGGATACTTTGTGGGTAATTACACTTATATCGCAAACTAGATGAATTCTGTGTAATCTTCAACACGTAAATTTGAGCGTGATGCTAAAGTACGTGCATGTCATAATAATTGTGCTTGCGAGTTTCTTCCAAAATTGTATTGATATTGATTGCGTTGTTTAGAGTGGTTTACAGTTGAATTCTACCATTAATTACATGCGCTTGGAGTAGCAATTATCCCCATTAGGTGTGCAAATGAAATGTCATGGCTTTATTGCAAGTCATCTAGAACTCCACCTAATCAATAACAAATGAAGAACATGACTTCCTTTCGTATGCTTGAGAACAGAGGTGTTGTTTTGCAAACATTTTGTGAAGCATGTGCCCCTCAAATGCTGAATATTTCCTCTTCAATGCTCGTTTCTGTCTGCCCCAAAGTTTGTCTCAAATAAACGAAATCCCCTACCATACCCAACATATCTTCATTGCCAAGCTACACACCCAGCACATCTTCGTTGTCAAGCTACACAGGAAAGGTGTTCCAATACTTAATCTGAAACTGCATCAAAGCCGCAGAATCTTAAGCCTAAAAAATAGCACTCTGAACTTCACCAATTATGCATATCTAATGTATTTGTATATACCCCAGGATGGCAAACGTAGCCTTTTCTGTGGGGTGAGGGATGGGAAATTCAGAATCATATGATGACGAACATCAAAGCTAAAAATCAGAGGGCTGGAAGCGAGGAAAGCATGCACCCTTGGATGTTCGTAAATAGTTCCAGTGTATAGCAGGCATGCGTTGCTCAGATGTGGGGGGGGGGGAAGTGAATGCGTCCACAAAACTTCGTGAAATATTCCGTTTCTCCTAGTTAAGTACCTGACGATGGACGGTATAATCGCTCCCTCTCGTCGCCCCCCTGTCCAAATTCGTGGCGACAAGCATGGTCCGGTTCCAAGTCAACCAGCAGTCGACCAAATCTCATTCGCTGTTCATTACACACACCCCACTGTTGCCATGGCGACTGTTGCCATGACGGTGCCCGCCGAACTGAACGCCAAGGACAGCAGCTTTCCTTCTGAGATGTTTTTCCTGTCTAACGTCGGACGTAATAATAAAGTGGATAAAGGTGACAGGCCTAGATTTTCGCTAGAAATTCTGAAGCACCATATGCTGCGTGCAAACTTGACACAGTTCAGCAAATACCCGTTGTGGCGCCTTAAAAATTAATTATGAAAGAATGTCTGCAAGGTGAAGAACAAACACAGTTTACAAAGTTTGAAATCGCTGCTGGGCTCGAACATGTCCGTAATTTGCAAAGTTTGTCTGCACCGTTGTGAAAAGGCCTGGTACGGACCAAGACTTGTGAAGTTTCTCTCCGCAAGTGCGTGAGGCCAGTAAAGGTGTCGCCTCCTGAGTTGGACGTTAAGGTGCTGGCTATATTATTTCCAAATGTCGGGAGGCACCTTTGGCACTGCCGGCGCGATACTACTGAGCGCAACATTACTGGATTGCATGCCATGTTGCTCTGGAACTGAAACACGCCACATATTGACATTGGCGCTTCATGCATCACGAAGGATGCATGGAGCAGTGACCTCTGTAACTTAGTGACCTCTTAGGAGCAGTGGCCTCTGTAACTCAGTGCCGGTTACAGACTTTCCTCGGGTCAAGACTGACTCCAGACCATGTCAAAATAGCCAGCTTATCAACATGGCTCCAAGACCAACTGATGCATTCTTCCTACTAGGCACAAGATGCGAACGAAAGCGCATTAGCAAGACAACATGGGCCGTAATAGGAACTAGTCAATGTGTACCTGGTCATCATAACCATTGGGTGAATTTTGTAGTGATCTTATTCAAATACGCTGACCTTACATGAGCTTGCAGGTATATAGGTATTGCAAAACCGATGGATGTACTATACAATTTCTACCGAATGCCAGTTTCCCTGCCAGCTTTCACATGTCAAATATATATTTGTCAATGGAGGAACGCATATTTTGGTACCTGTGCCATTAAACCGTTTTATGCGTGCGCTAGTGGGACGTAATCGTCATGACATCCCAATGGCAGAGTCAGCCCATATTAATTACGCTTATCTGAAAGCTCATAAACATAGCTCATAAAGAGAACATAAACAAACATAAACAAAGCTCATAAAGAGATTAGACCAGTTTAAGGTTGTAATAAACAGAGAATGCTCAGTTACCTAATACGACATGTTTTTGAACTAGTAGCAGCTTGTGTATGCACACACCCAGCAAATGTACACCTACATCCACGCCTGGGATGTAGTCGGAAATCTGGAAGTCAGACCAAGGGACCCTGACTTCAGAAGCAAATTCGATGACAACAGCTGCTTGTCGAATTCGACAGTGAGAAATTCCAAGTTTTCCGAGCAGTTATTCGTTCTGATTAATTTCGCCAGTCAGCTTCAAGTGTGGAAAGTGATTGGCTTTTTATGACAGCCATGACGAATCATAAAAAACGAATCCACGTTTAAAAATGGCATCACAAATTCTGCTGTGATTGCATTAGTTACTGTTAAAATATGCTCGGCCAGCCAACAAGCATGCCTGTCTCAGATGCGCAATATTTCTGGCGTGTTGCGGTCTTTGGGGTGCTGTAAGCAATTCATTCTTTGTTCTATCTTGCTAGTTTGCTATTCAAAGACACAGGTCAATTGACACCCCTCCCCCAGTAGGGGTGCCGGATCGTATAGGTCGCTAGGGTGCAACGCCGCCAATAAATACAGACATTTTACATCAGCGTTATGGTGTTGACTGATAGGAATCCAGTGAAAGTAGTCTAGATTCCCACCAAAATATATAGCTCACTCGTTCACCGTTACTGAATCATATACTCACTGGATCTTATTCGAGTAGTACCGCGACATCTACAAACGAAGCCACGTATGGTGATGCACTGTGGACACCATTCGAACTGGAAACAACCCGCTTGTAATGTGGAGAGAATGCTTTCGGGAGTGTGATTAAGAAAAGAAAGGTCGACTATCACAATTGAACATCGCTTGTAAAAGCCAGGTCTTTCACCAAGGTCATCACAGGTTAAATATAAGTGGATGTGCAAATAATTGCATCGTCGTTTTTTTATATTTCATATTATTTCATTAGTACTACACAAAACTTCAACATAAGGTGTCGCGATCAATGGAATCGAAACGTGACATCGTAAAATTATCCATGTTTGCTTGACATGACCATGACTTGAGCCATGTGACGTCAACAATGACCCAAAATACCGCTTTGTTAACTGATGAGAATTGTAAGTGGTGGTGGTGGATTTATTTGTTATGGCGAGTCGACTGCGTGGGTCATTTTTCACTCATAACGCTACCTGTTATCGTACATTAAGTGAAGAGTCTTATCCCATATCAGCGTGCTTACGATGGGCGGTAGGTGATATCAAGGTTCACTTTTTGTACGAAGGTAAGGATGTGTCCAGATGCAACGATCTGAGAGTGATCTACCAGCATTTGTCGCAGCGTCATCTCAGTACTTTCAACCCCAAGCTATCCGTAGTGTGCGGATTCCAGTGCGGGGCAGCCACCGAGTACGTGGTATGCTGTGAGTTGAGTAAGGCAACGTACGCAGAGGACGGTCACTTGACGTCTGCCGGTAGCTATGTGTCACTAGTGTATGGCCTGTCCGAAGACGGCACAGCGCAGCACCCTCTCTCATTTGTGTCCGAATTGAGGACTTCCACGTACCAAACACTGGTTTTACAATCCAATTCCGTTCGCTAGTTTTCATGGTCCAAGCGCACCGCCATCTTTATTAAAAAGGGATAATATGACTGCTTTAAAGTTTCCATGGAAGGGGTCAGGCGGGTCCTGCGGCCAGCAGCTACAGCCCTCTCTGCAGCTGAATCTACAGCCTCGTTGTCAGCCAGGCATACGTGGCTCGCGTGCCACACGCACATCACGTCGACTTCCTCACTATGGAATTAATTGAATGTTGTCGTGATGCCATGCAAGCCGTAATGGTCCTGACTAAATGCCTTCAGAACCAATGGGCTACTCAGTGGGTCTCTGAAAATTGAATGCCGTTTGTCACAAGTTATGTTCTCATGTTTTTCAAAACAAAGCGCCTGTTAAATGACATAAACCTCAGCGGTAAAAATTGATGAGTAACTAAGAAATACACAATATTCGATGGGTGAGTGACATACAAAATAACATCCTGCGACGCAACTTGGCTTTGATCCGGCGATGTAGATCCGCACAGTGTCCGAACGTGAAAGGATATGAATGGATTTGGATATGATGAATTCACGGTCGGTTTATTGTCGGTGTGGTAATGTAAAAGTGATCACTTGTTCAGTAGTACTTACCTACTGCGACTTTCTTTTAAATAAACTTTTTGATACTTCAGCAACTTTTTTTGTTTGTTATTCGTTGTGTATGGCGACAATGAGAATCGACACAGTGCCTAGCACAATTGCTTGCAGCGTTTAGTTTCGTCGACGAAAAAATCACCACCAAGCGTTTTCGAATACGGATTCGTACACTGCTCCGGCTCTACCAAGCCTGTTATCGTTTCCTTCCCGATGTTAACCCCTTTGTTGTCCTCCGGCACCAGCACCGGCATATCCCCTCGGAACCGGCGCTAGGCTGGAGAATATTGAGCTATGTACGGATGGGGAGTACGGGTATATGTACGAAGCACGGATGTGGTGGGAGGGAAGACATACGCGAGACAAACACTTCAGCTTTTATTTGTCTTCTACACATAATCATCAGCAGTACAGAGAGACACAATGCATTTTCTTCAGCACAGAATGATGAATCTGCCCAATGCTTGATCGCTGACACAACGTGATCCTCATGCTTGTTATAGGTTCCTACCTACCGCACCAGACGCAATATGTAGGTAATAGAACCTGATTCAACAGGGCAGGGTTTCGTTATTTTCATGTTTGATGTTGCTCATTGCATATCACTTGTTTCTAAGTACAATTGCGTCGCTGCACGTAAATAAACCCAAGGATGACCCATCGGCAACTCGTGACCGTGAAATCCGTGACGGGTTTTAAGGGAAACTAAAAGATATACATAAAAAATGAAGACATTTTTTTATAAGAAAAACTTGTTCCAATCATAGGTCTGCATGTCATTTTTCTACCACATGTAGCTTTCCGATGAAAGAAAGCTGACACGAAATACGTCCTACCCGGAAACGCAAAATCGTAAAAAGCCATGAAGGGCGTATGACGACGAAATCAGACATTTATATGAAGCAAGTTTTTTTGTTAATTTTTTAGTGAAAAATCACCAGCTTGCTGCCCTCTAGCCCAGTTTTCCTGGACGTGTGCTGCTGCACTAGGAAGTTCAGTGTCCTCGTGTCTCTGAAATGTCAACATATTCCGGCGGCCGCAGCCAGCTGAGTCTCTCGATCGTCGATACTCAGCCGACTGGTGAGTCGCCGTCGGCCTGGCCCATTGTTGTCGTACAGGGCCGCGCCGCTCAGACCTTCGCTGCGCTCCTGGTGTTGCAGCGCGAGACGAGTGGTTTGGTCGGAGCGTGCGGAGAACTCGGAGCCGTCAATGCTCGCCCGGCTGGTGTCGAGGGCGCCGGATGTGACGCAAGTGGCGGGTGACAGGCTCCTTTACGCAGCAGACCCGGCTCTGATGCAACTACCGCTAACCGGCCGGCGTGCTTCCAACACCTAGCCGACTCGGATTTACAGCCGAGGCGCTCGTCGGCTTCTCACTAGCGACGTCACATCTGCACGGCCCCCCACCTAGGTGGAGTCGACACCTGTCGGCACCGTTACGGGCGCGGATCAAGCGGGCTGTACCTCTTCTGGGGTCCGGCGCGACGTTTCAGTTGACCCGGTGCGACTCTTTTGAAGACCAATTTAAATTGACAAATTGACATTAGGGTAACTGAAGTCTGAGAAACCTTCGCCGGCGGCCTTGACCAGCTTCTACATGGCCAAATGCCAGACAAAATTAGACAATTCAGGTGGGAATATAGCTTCCGCAAGCTGCTTACACAGGACATTTGTTCCCCGATAAAAAACAAGCACGATACCAAATACGGCTACGTGGCATACCTGAATTCCTGGACAATCATCCCATTCCAACATGAAACAGAGTCGAAGGTGAGCAATGTTTTCTGCAAGTTGATTGGTTAAATCGATGCAAATATGCGGAGCGGCGAGCAAATTTCTCTCATATTCAACAGGGGAATTTCAGTCAGTGGCAACCGCATCCGACCAGCTCTGCTCGGGTGGGTACAGTCGCAAGCTACATACATCCATGTCAGAGACTGCAATAGCTGAGTACGTCTGGCACCAATCACTGCAAAATAATAGTTCTGATGATTTAAAATAGCAGGTCAAACCCTGTTTCGTCCAACGATATACCAATGGCAACGTTCGGGTACATGGGACGGCATGACAACACAGGCAAAGGTCAATCAAACAGGACAGATCAATGAATGCAAGAGCATTCATTGATGTCTTTATGCAGTGACAACACAACTATCTCATCTACTGCCCCGGTGGAAATATGTTATGCTGTAAACTGGCGTATGTAATGTTGCAATGCATTACTACGATTGTTACTGGAACACACGGACGGCATCATGCTACAACCTTTCAGCCAAGCATGGTGTAGCCTTCTATGAACCACGCAAACGAACTCCCTACCTCTGAGTGTAGCTTCATCCTCATCATCGGTATCGACGGGAAAGCCTGGATGACTGGCTGAGGAACAGGAAACGTCTGCCCCTGAAAATGAGAAGTACAAGTCAAACTTTGTTTCTGTAGTTTCTTTGAACTTTACTCGTCATGGAAATGGGAGTCAGAACAGGCTGTGATTAGCAAGGGCTGTGATTAGCAAGGGCTGTGATAAGCAAGGGCATGCCTGAGGAATTCAAATTACTGTTAGCACGCGCCCTGGAGGGAGGGGGGCGAAAGAAGCCCACCCTTCCTGTTTTTCGTAGATAACTCCAGATTTTACCGGTCGATATACGTCATTGTTTGTGTACCTGCTTACAAATGAACGGCACGCTGTTTAAAGTAAGAAAAACGAAAATCAACCGATACTTCTTCGAGTTAGGGGTCGGTAAACTCAAATATGTTTATCAGCGCCAGACCACAAATATCGGCGCTGATGCGCTTCCCGTATATCGGCAAAAAGGAAGTGTTCTGGGCAACACTAGCGACTTGCTTGATGTATATTGTTATGCTACATTGTTCCAAAGTCATGTCAGGTCACCGAGGTCAAGTCAGGTCAAGTTCATAACAGGTTAACACACTCCCTGGAGGGGTGGATGGCGAAATCCGCCCACCCCTCCGATTTTTCGTACACAACTCCATATTGTACTGGCCGATATGCGCCATTTTTTCCGTACCTGCTTCAAAATGACCGGCGCATTGTTTAAATCAAGACAAATTAAAATCGGCCGAAAAGTTTTTAAGTTATGGGCCGTTAAAGTGTTTTTAAAAACTCGCAGCGCCAGACCACAAACATCTGCGCTGATGCGCTTACCGTATATTGGCAAAAGGGAAGTGTTCTTGACAACACTAGCGGCTTTTGGATGCATATTGTGATGCTATATCATTTAAAAGTCATGTTAGGTCGCCGAGGTCATCATGACAGGCTAATGGAACCAAGCATGGTCAACTAGAATGTTGCCATAAATGGAAATGACTGTCATGCGATTGACGTCACTTTGCATGTTACTCCCTACACATCCTACTGTTTGTCATTGTGTGCTCAAGTGTTTCTATACTTTATTCATGTATTTCACTCCTTTCTTTGCGAAGCCGATTGTGCCGAGCCCCCCAACGGAGCAGTCAGGTGGGCAGCCCGGTTCCGATAATTGGAGCAGCATCCGGTATCAATGACCTGATAAAGTGCTCCTATATAGGCGACCTGAGGTCAAATGGCGGATCTGGCACATGCATTACATCATTAGTAATGTCCAAAACATCATTAAAGCTAATTTTGGAACATTTAAACACAATCACAGCGATCCATACCAATGACAAGCCAAGCCACGCAAAACCATAAAATTTTGCTATTTTGACCTCACTTGATCTTGAAGATATTGACCTAAGGCCACGAAATTTGCACACAATAGAGATAACTATCGTGCCCATCCACCCTGCGAAGGTCGTTGCTCTAGCCTTAATAGGAGCCGAGATCTCCACCAGCCGAGATCTTCCGATCCCCACACCCCGTCTCGAGGTGGGGGGGGGGCGATAGAAACCCCTCTCTAATTTCCAAAATAAACGTCACACAAAAACGAAATATGTGGCATCGGAAAGCGCTCAACTAGTAGGGTCAGACACCACCCCCAACATTGTACCCAAAAAAAGTGACGGCACAAAAAGTGGCCTTAGAGTTTCACGACTTACATTATGTTTGTGGCTCTAGGGGTTGATTTTGAGGGAGATTTACAAAAAATGGAATCAGAAAAGAAGAGCGAAATCGACCAGGGCCATACAATTTTTGGCCACCCAAGAACCAACATTTTGAGTTTTCAAGTCTTCTTTAATTTTCCTTTTCCAATGGGTAGAGCGTACCGAAAAACGTTGTTCAAAGTCAACTTGCTCAAATAAAAATACTAACTTTAGCCAGAATCTACGATTTAAACTACAATACGAAAATATGCAAAGTTAATAAGTAATCAAAAACGGAAAAATAAACCAATCCTGTCCTAAGTTGTATTGCATCTCTAAAGATAAGCAAACGCTTAAAGTTTCATAAAGATATCTTCATCTGTTAATGCGCAACGACTTGTTGAACGTTTTTGGAGGTAACATCACTTGACCTTAATTAACTCGTTGACCCTAGATGACCGGGCTGCAAAATATTGACATAGCATGCCAAATTTATGTGGCAAGATGTATGCCAACTTTCGGCGCGGTGCCTCGCGCAGTTTTGTGAATATCCGCGGAAAACCTTAGGTCGTCATCGACCCCCTCGAGACGGCGCGGGTTAAGATACAATTCTCAAAAATATTTCTGCATGTGCCTCGGTATTCTTGTATTGGATCCGTTGCGGTTTTCTTCGTCTATGGATGTGTTGTAGGACTCCAGTCAATTTTTGTCAAGAGCCCGGCACATCTTTTAGGTCCCTGTCTCTTGGTGAGGTTTAGTTGCCTTTTTGCACGGATGAATATTGTAAGGTGACGGCGCGTTTTCGAATGCTCAGATGTGCTGATTTAGTACCCGGCTTTTTATACTTTTGCTGGTCCGTGCTGCTTTTTGCGAGCCCCAGCCTGTGTTTTAAGCATTCATGTGGCCTGATGACACTGGTGCGTTTTCAGGGCTTCCGGTGTGGATTTTTTAGAGCTCCGGGTACGTTTTTATCGATGGAACTCATGTTTGAAGGGACTACCGCTTTTTTGCGAGACTCGCTGCGCTTTAGAAGACCTGTTACCTTTTATGGCCTCCCGCTGTATTTTTGGGGTCCTGCCGTGTCTTCTTGACGGTCCTGACATATATGTGCAATGCTCCAGCATAACTTTGGGGATTCTAGCGCAACTTGTCGTGCCGAGACGCATGATTCTGGGGACAGAACGCCAATGTTCTGCGTTCGACGCTATTTTTGGAACCTCTTCTGATTTTTACTATGCCCGAATCTCGATCTGATATTTTGGGATCCCTGGCGCCATATTTTGTCGTCCCATCGCGATTTTCGAGCTCCATTGCATCTTTTTCGGGTTTGTACGCGATTTTGAAAGCATCTGGTGCAATGTTTTGGACTCCAGTGCGATTTTCCTGGCTCAGACATACAGCTTTACAATCACTCCTTATTTTCGAGGGCTCCAGCTTCATCTTCTTCGGGTTCCGATGCGACTCTTGGGGATCGCTGTGCTTATTTGGAGCACTCAACGCCAATTTTTGGGAGCCCGGACGGGAGTTTTCGATCACCCGTCACAAATTTGCCGGACTACCGACGGGAATATTAGGCCCCGAACGCGATATTTGAGGACCAGAGGGGAGGATCTGCGCAATTTTCCTCGTCGTGTGAAAAAATACCACACCGAATGAAATACACAGAAACACAGTGGGCAATACATGACGAAGGTAGTCGATGCGCCCTAAAGCCCTAATAACTAACTAACACAGAAACACAAATAACACATCGAAACAAAGAGACTGAAAGAACGAATATGAGACGAAAACTACGTTGGATGACGGGTGTCACCCTACTCGAGCCAAAAGGTGGAAGCAAAGGAGGAACGTGGTCGCCCTACAACATTTTTTTTAGACAACTGGAAATCAGCAGCCAACCGCGCCAGTTTGCAGAGACGGTGGCACGGCGGGATTCCCAACAGCGTGTAATCGGTGTGTGAATATTACCGAGCCGTCCACGCTAGACTAGTGGCAAGAGCGGGACAAACAAGTAGGACATATTCCATCGCCCTTAACCTAGCACGGCCGCTGCATTCACTGAGTCCGAGAACACTGACCAGTCATCTCATTTCAGCGAACCGCGACCGGATCTAACCGTGACCGCTGCCAGCTCTCGGCGTCTGAGAGGTACTCATGTTACGGCTGCCTCTAGCCGTTCTATTCGGGGTTGTTGGGTGTGGACAGATTACAAACCCTCTGGCTGGATCCGCATTCGGTTCAGACGTGGATCCAATTCCGTCGTCGTGTGCACGTTCCGCAACGACTAGCCTCTCGCCCGCCAGTGCCGCTCTCAAGCGATTAGTCAGACGCTACGAATTTTCAGCCGGGAAGCCTTTAAGCCTGATTTGATTAGGCGAGCTAGACATCGATCGCCGGCTGGATATTCGTTTTACCTCCCAGGGGCGGTTAGCACTCGCTCCTGACAGACGTTGGTACAACGAAGTGTGACGAACTAATTGGCATATCCGGCCCGGCGGCTCAGTAGGACCTTTGGAGTTACTACCGCGATATTGCAGCGCTGGCCAATGAATGGCCTCTTGCAATATTTAGGTCGGTGAAGAAGACTTGCCACGGATGATATGAAGCATACTCTTGTGTGGTGGAGTAATACATAGCTAATATTCGACATTATTATGTATTAGTACCATACAGAACATGCATACCCACCAAAAAATGTGTTTTTACATATTAAGTAGTGGCAGAGTGCCATCCGCTAGAGCTTCGCTAAGTTCAAGAAGTGGTTGCGTTAATCCGGCTTATGTGGCATCCGGTTTTATCAAGTAAGCAAGAAAGAAAAGACAAGAGACACCGGTAAACAAGGAAGGCGGGTACGGGGCCGATATATGCATGTACAGTCATACATACAGAACAATTAGAAGGACATTTGGAGGGTGGGCAGCTGCGCGGCCTACGAACGGACTCCACTGGCCACCTGCGACCTGAGGCGAAGCGGAGGCCAGGCGTGGGGCGCCCAGTGCGAGTCGTGGGCGCCAGGCCCGACATTGTATATGTAGGTGTATGTTTAAGTTATAGCTTCGAAAAATCTGAGAAGAGGAAAAACCAAGCTGCTTGGAAAACCCGCAGGGAAAATTCCAAGCGCACTCTATAAGGAAAACCGACCGTTTTCACAAAATTGGATAGGTCCCTAGCTACCAGGTGTGAAATAATCTATAAGTGCGTGTTTTACGTCGACGGAGAGGATGATAGCGTTTTATTTCAAAGTACTTGCTCTAGCTTGGTGCTGTGCAGAAAGCTGAACAGTATATGAAGGAGCCCCGAGTGCTTGTCACCGAGAAGGCTTTGTAACGAAAGTGGAGGTCGATGGTAAGGAAGAATGCCAAAGAAGCCAAAGGCGACGTCGTAATTGGTATGTAGGGCAGATAAGCAGAAACCGTTCATACATAATGATTTCTCCGGGTTGGGGTGACGTATTTTTCAGCAGATTAGCCTGACATGTTTATACTGACAGATTACGCTGAAATTAACGACGTCAGGCTAAACATATATTACATTGACATAGGAAATTGTAAAGGGTTTTCAATTGGAGACAGGCAATATTGCCATAGTCGGACGTATCCTCCTGCTGAGCGTCAAGCCAGCGTACAGCCATTGGCGGGGGGCTATTTTGGTCGTCCCTTGGTCCCGGAGAATATACCTGGCAGCAGCACACAGCCATTGGACGGGCACTGGGCACGTGCCCCTTTGTTAGTTCTTTTGACGTTAGGGCGCATCGACTGCACTGGTCATGTAGCGGGCACGTGCCCCTTCATTAGCGCTAAAGGGTACCCGGAATGGCCCCTTGGCAATAACCTGTTCGTCTTTTTTGGCACCACTGAGTCCGATCGCTCAGGTGGCCGAATACTTTTCAGCAGCAGAGTAGCCTCTCTCCAGCATCAGGCCTTAATGCCGGCAGCTGGGACCTCTTCCGGTGGAATTCATAGCCTTCAGCAGTCAACTTGAATTCCTTCCGGGTCAGGACGCTTCCAAAAGTATCCACTTCTAGAAGTGGAAGATCGGAGCCTCTCCCTAAATTGGGGTCCACACGTTGCATGTGGTTCATCCGAAGGTAGGAGCATACGCAACATCCGCTCTCTATCCAGATGGACAGCAACAAATGTCTGCTCAGATGTGCTTCTTTCTAGAAATTAATTTGAGGGCCCCAACACTAGTCAGATCCAGGTGAAAGCCATTGCAGAAGCCGGTCGGTCCGCAGGTCCGTCAGTTAGCCCGTGAACTACCGCAAGCATCCTACATCCCTAGTCCTGTCGGGGGGGGGTATAAATTTTGTCCTCACTCACTTTTTTTTCTAGACGACGTAGAGAAAACTGGTTTGACCATGGTGTTGTCTCATCCTGGTCAGAGCTGGCCACAAATTGTATCCATCAGTGTTCAGCTTCCTGGTCAGGCCAGAGGTCACATTCGGGCTATGCAAGCTGACACTGATAACTTCGCCGGGTTCTACTCCTACGCAGAAACGAAATGACAAGTAACAAATAGTACGAACAGATGGCGTAGCCTATGTCGAATACGCTGACGTTATCAGGAAATGGTCACGGCCAGGCGAAAGTGGATGGATGAATGAGCATGTTTACTCATTAGAGCGTAAATATAGTTGACTTCCAAATTAAGGACCGTAGAGCGCTGAAACAAAATCAAGTGCACTTGGAATAACGAAATGCCTCTTCTAGTGCACACAGGTTTGATCACAGGTTAACCCGCGCCGTCTTTCCGGTCAGATCCTCACACAATGTCTCGGGGGGAGGGGGCGTCGGCTAGTAACCCCCCTCTAAAATCCAAACTAAGCATCGCAAAAAAATGAAAGAGGTGTCATAGGAAAGCGCTTCATGAGTATGGCTCGGGTCCACCCCTCAAAACATTTTTCCCCGAAAAGCGACTTCACCAGGGGGGATGGATTTTCACGACTTTTCATGACTTATATTATGTTTTTGGCTCTGGGGAGTTCATGTTGGAGATGTATGCAAAAACGAAGTTTATTTGGAATGAGAAAAGGACAGCGAAATCGACCAGGCTTGAATTTTTTTGGCCCCATGAAAATAAAAATTCAATTTTCTTGAAGTTTACAAATTTTGAGTTTTCAAGTTTTCTTCAATTTCCCTTTTCCCATTGGGTAGAGCAGACCGTGAAACGTTGTTGGAAGTCAACTTTCCCTAACAAAAAATGCTTACTTTAGCCAAAATCCTCTATTTGAACTGCAATTTGGAAAATATACAAAATATATATGTAGCCAAAGACGACAAAAATGAAAAATTATACTCGTACGTTTTGTTGCATCCATAAAGATAAGCAAACGCTGAAAGTTTCATCAAAATATCTGTATTCGTTAAAGCATGACGACTGGTTGAACTTTTTTGGAGGTGAACTCACTTGACATTGACTAACTCGTTGACCCTAGATGACCTGACTGCAAAGTTGTGAAACAGCATGCCAAATTAACGTGGGAAAAGGTATGCCAAATTTGGACGCGCTGCCGCGCGCCGTTAGTCCAATATCCGTGAAAAACCTGAGGGGGGTTGAAGACCCCTCAAGACGGGACGGGTTAAGCTGTCACATTTGAAATCAGGTTAATGTCACATCAGGCTAAGCTGTCCACTAAACTTTGTGGCATACCTTCTTCGTAAGTCTGCACATGCACAATCCATTTCTAAAATGTATGCAATTCTTCATGAAAAGGAGCGCTAGAAGCAGCTCAAGATGGAAAATTACCTTCGAATACAATGCGTTGAAGGCGAGTTATGTTTCTCCACACCAGACTATCTGAATTCCTAACGTAGGATGGCCTGCACCATACTCCTATATTATTGGCACTTGCTGCGCAATATTGAATGACGATGTCAAATCGAGTGCCAATAAGTTCTCAGGAAGCCAATTCGCATAAACAAAAAGGTCTGGTCATGCTAACCAATACATCGATGTAAAATCATATGCAATTAAATAAAATAAAGTCGTCATAAATACCCAACTTAGGTAAAATTCAACTGCATCACTTGGGTCACTGACCTCGATAGGAATGACTAAAATTTGTTTGATGTTGACATTGCACGGATACACATTAAGGACGGATTGCAACCAAGCACCAAAATATATCTTAAAGTACAACTGATGTAGGAAAAATATAAATCTGGTCATCGTGGTCTTTCACCTAGTATATCATATATATGCACATACATTTATCTAGGCATGTGATCTCGTCTAGCAATAGCATACGTTGTCATCTATTTGGTCCCAAAAGATCACAATCGATGTGAATGCGGCGCATCAGCGTTTCACGGAAGAGGGAATGCTGGACGACATTTCGGGTAAAAAAACGCGCGACATAACCTAATATCGAACTGGAACTTGAAACACACATAGAGAACATGCTCTTCTATCAGAAGCATTCCGCTCTTGCGCTGCAATACTTATGTTAAAAGGTATGCACACGGAGACAAAAATTTTGCTATGACCTTGGCCTGATTTTGGTGATCTAACCTCCGGTCACAAATATTATTCTTATTTGTCTATTTTGAAATGGTCCCACACGTACTAGGTCCACGTACTAGGTACACGAACATCTGGAGTATCTTTGAAGCCTGATTTTGGCCGCTCTTAAAGCATTATTCTAATAATAGCACTGCTCAAAACAGGCGAATTAAATTTCGCTTCCTTCACCATAGTTACTGACCCTGGATCATTTGGATTTTTGTACATGAAAAGCTGCGATATTCAATTGTTGGAAGAGAGATGAAGCTTGACCACAATATATCCACCCGTTGAAGAACCATCACAGAATAAATACAGAGCAATGTGAGTATTGCTTTACAATTATGAGCTTTCGAAGACACACAAGGCTCCTTTTTACTTGACATGACCTGTGACATCGCCATTGACCTCCAGGTAAGCATACAGCATTTCCTCCCAATTTAAGTCATGGGATTATCGAATGCCGTTTGAATAAGCGTAAAAAGTTCATTGCTTCCAAAGATACGGGGGGGGTAAAAACGCACCTCAGTGTCTCGTATGAATGGAAATGCCCCGGTGAGTGCCGGGTTAACACGCGCCCTGGAGGGGGGGGGGGGCGGAATCCGCCCACCCCTCCGGTTTTTCGTAGATTACTCCAGATTTTACCGGCCGATATACCCCATTGTTTGTATACCTGCCAATAAATGACTGGCGCGTTGTTTAAAGTAAGAAACATTAAAATCGACCGAAAATATTTCGAGTTAAGGGTCGCTAAAGTCAAAAAACATTCCCAGCGCAAGATCACAAATATCGTCGCTGATGCGCTTCCGGTATACTAGCAAAAAGGAAGTGTACTTGGCAAAACTAGCGACTTGTTTGATGTACATTGTCATGCTACATTGCTCCAGAGTCATGTCAAGTCACCGAGGTCTAGTCAGGTCAAGTTCATAACAGGTTAACACACGCTCTAGAGGGGGTACGACGAAATCTGCCAATTCTTCCGATTTTTCATACATATTGTACCGGCCGATATACGACAAATTTATCGCGTACCAGCTTAGAAATGACCGGGGCATTGTTTAAAGCAAGAAAAGTGGTAATCGGCCGAGAAGTTTTCAAGTTCGGGGCCGTTCAATTAAAAACAATTCACAGCGCCAGACCACAAAAATCGGCGCTGATGCGCTTCCCGTATATTGGCAATAGGGAAGTGTTCTTCACAACACTAGCGACTTGTTTGATGCATATTGTTATGCTATATAATTTAAAAGTCATGTTAGGTCGCCGAGGTCAAGTCAGGTGAAGTTCATGACAGGCTAATGGAGGCAAACTTGGTCAACTGGAATGTGTCATAAATGCAAATGACTGTCTTGCGATTGATGTCACTTTACATGTTACTCCCTATACATCCCGAAATATACTGTTTGTCATTGTGCGCCTAAGCATTTCCATCCTTTATTCATGTATTTCACTCCTTTATTTGCGAAGCCGATTGTGCCGAGCCGCCCAACGGAGCAGTCGGGATGGGAGCCCGGTTCCGGTAACTGGAGCAGGTAATGACCTAATAAAGTGCTCCTATATAGGTGACCTGAGGTCAAATGGCGGATCTGACATCTGTATTGCATCATTAGTAATGTCCAAAACATCATTAATGCCAATTTTGGAGCATTTAAACACAACCACAGTGATCCATAACAATGACGAGCCAAGCCACGCAAAACCAGAAAATTTGGCTATTTTGACCTCATTTGACCTTGCAGATATTGACCTAAGGTTATGCACTTTGCACACAATAGAGTTCACTATCGTGCCCAACCACCCTGTGAATTTCGTTGCTCTAGCCTTCATAGGGGCTGAGATCTTAGGGGGGGGCCGAATCTGCCCCCCTCTCCAGGGCGCGTTATTTTTAGAGGCCCTCCAGGGCGCGTGTTAAGAGACAAAACAGAACAGAGTGCACAACTGCCAAGAGCAGCTGAGTGTCATATTTTAACATAATCAAGTCACATCTGCATCACATGTGATTCGACAATCACAAATGATTCGACCATGCAGATTATCAGACAAATACAGACGGAACACAACCTGAACCGCTCATTCTGAACATGGTGCTGTAATAAAAACCGCTCATCTATTATGGAATGTATCATAGATGATGCTTCTTTTGTGAAATTTAGTTCTTTAGTCTGTGTGCACAGTCCGAGAAGGAGCTTGTGGTCTGTGTGCATAGTGAACACCACTTCCCTGGCGATAACTAGCTGACTCACCACCGTCTCCGTGACAAACAAGAAACCTGCTATCCTACTCTCGCGGCGCAATTACGACTGATATGAGCCGGTCTTGACCTGCCTTGTAGCAGTGATAGAGGTTAGGGCTCGTAACACTGGTCAGACACCAATCAATGTTGGAGTTTGTCACTTGCCAAAATCAGGGCAAAATCTGCAACATCAGCGAATGTTGTGAGCACGCAAAATGTCACCTCCTGAGCGAAAACTGGTCTCATTTCGGAAACTGTGTAGCACACCGATGGCCTGGCATAAACAAAAATCGACTAAAGCCCTCTTCCCCGGTAACCAATCGTCTGCGGTGTAGCTTTGACAGCGTGCCGCGCAATTTCCAGTTAGTCATTGATCAAATAAATTAGTTTTTTTTCCGCCTAAGTGACAACAAGTTGTCGACAACGCCGGCATCTACGTTGCTAAAAGTAGATCGCTACCACTGGGAGGTGGTGTAGGTACAAAAATATATCCTTGCCATTCGCAGGTGATATAGATAAAAAGTAGGTTGCTACCCTGTTTGCCTGCGAGCATCCATCCTCTGTGTCTGTCAGTGTCATCATGCGACAGGCCGCTTATCCTCCTGATCCTTATCCGCTGGTCTTTAGGCTGATCACGCAGCCTGGGCCGACGCCATCACCATCACCAGCGAGAATGACGACTGGCTCGGAATCTCGATGAGTCAGCACTGGCGGATATTTTACGAGGAATTTTTCCACATGAAGGTCCTGCTGTGCCGTTCAGCGCCCCGCCACTGCTACTACTGGCTATTTCGCAGCTGGGCCTGCAACGGCAATATCTTACGGCATATTTTATCGCTATTTTTAGCTTTACAGCGGGAATGTTTTACATTACAGCATCAATAATTTAACATAGTGGCTAATCGGGCCGAGTCAGCAGCACCATTCTGGGTTAATGCGTGGATTCGGTTGCATGTGGTGGATGTGACTTCGCCGTATGTCACCTGCTCTTCGTGTCTGCTGACCTTATGATTTATTCAAATCAAAAGAAACGGTACGAGTTGTTCTTGGTGAGGCGCCAAAGAATCAGTTTTAAACGCAAGCTAGCCGCACGGATCATTTATCGACCTCCCGATCGGAAGTTCCCAGCATTGCACAAATTTACGAGAAAGTTTAACGTACCGACATAACCAGCACAGTCTCCTGGTTGCTGCACCACCGACCTTGCTTAGCCAGCTGCCAACTGGCCATCCTAGCCAGAGGAGCTTTCACTGGCCAGCCCTCTATCCACCGAGTCAACCAGGTGGCAATCTAAGTAAGCTATGCTGCCTGCTCCGAAAACGCCCTTCTTATCGACCGTGAGACCGGTGTCTGTAAGTTCACGCGGCATGTTACGAGATGGCGCGGCATAGCCGGCTGGGTCTGCTCTAGTCACAACCACATCCTCCTATCAGACCCGCACGCCTGAAATGTCAGTCGAGGGCATGCCATTGGTCATCTCGAAGGGCGAACGCGTCGATGCATAGTCCAAAAGTGAGAGCCGTTTAGGTCTAAGCCATCCTATTGAAGTATTTACTGCTAATTAGGTATTCCATCGAGTCCTCATGTAACTTCATCTGGTTGAAGGTGTCTTACATGGCGATCTTGGATAAAACCGTACTGTCAGTAACCTCGGAGCCTCTGTGACATACTCGTGTCGGAATACTGTCAGAAAATGATCCATGAAGTCAATGGATGTCACTGGCAGTGTCACGTGAAGTCACTGGCAGTGTCACGTGGCTTCACACTGAGCCATGATTGTATGCTCATTGCGTACTGTCTTAAGCTATATCGCCGCGACAATTTGTGACTTCCTGAAGACTGTTGCGAGAGTCAGCTGCTTGCATCTACAACATTCCGTAGCATTTGCCTAACGTGCGCCACATTCGGTTACATTTCGAGTTAAAGGGAACCTTCAAAACAAAGGTACGAC
This sequence comes from Imbricaverruca yamaguchii, assembly GCA_034440575.1. Lineage (NCBI taxonomy): Eukaryota > Metazoa > Arthropoda > Thecostraca > Neoverrucidae > Imbricaverruca > Imbricaverruca yamaguchii. Next base: position 82,247 of record JAOTOL010000759.1, on the reverse strand, counting down.
ATAACGTAAAAAATAACTGCATAGCAATTGGAGACTTGTCAAGCCTGAACCTCATACTCGACTATGGTTCCAGATATCAGAGGGATAGCATCCCGACTGGTGCCAAATCTACGGCAAGTTCGTCAGTGATTTTGAAAGCTTTATACTCATGTAATTGCAGCAAAATGATTTACAATCCATGATAGTCCATTGGTATGTTGAATATGAGTTTGGTATCAATTACCAGGGAAAGTAGAGAGACGTGTCGTAGAAATAGTAATATTCATCCTTCGTCCCTGTCGAAATGTCAACCACTTTGTTGCTTATGCAGTCAGCAGGTTTCTCACTCATACAAAATAACGTTACCAGAGATTAGTCACCTGGATCACCAAACACCTGCTTTTTTGGGGTCGCTTGGAATACTTCCGGATATAGTGTATTCCCGTGAGGGCAATGTTTATTAGCATTGATACGAGATGCTGGGTGGTGAGAGCTCAACCCGCGCCTTAGGGCGCGGCGTGCGACTCAGCAGGCTGCTCCCGTCATCTTTAGCGGCATCAAACTACTGCGAGCTATACTTACAGCCGGTAGATGTCGCACTCGGCGAACCACTCGCGGAATTTCCGGTTACGGAACTAAGCCAGGAAAAAATCCGGGTTTAATGGACCAGTACACTTCCGTAACTCTGAAAGATGATAAATGGCCAGATGGGAACACGCAGTATTACTAAGTACCACTCAGAAATTAATTCACAGCTGAAATGTGGTGTGATATCTGGCAACGTCCTTCTTCCCGCTGCAGCCGAGCACCTTCCGGCCGGAACAACGGAAGAGCAGGGTTGATAGTCTAGCCCACCCCCACCCCATCAACCACACCTCTGCCTGTGACGCCCATTTGCAGTCTCCTCCTTCCGTCAGCGACGGTCTTTCAGCCGTACATCGACGAAAACGGAACTGCTGAAACTAACTGGAGTCGAGACCATCGCAAGCCAAACCGTAGGTCGCAACTGCAAAGAGAAAGAAAAACTCCAGCGAACGAGTAAGTAAATGCTAATGGAAACAAACAAGACGCATGCAAAATAGTTGAGTAAATTCAGTGAGTAATTGGGTAAAACAATGAAGACAAAAATGAACTGAGCTGGTGAGGACAGACTGGTGCATGTTGAGTAAAAAAGGTGACCCGAAGAATTACAATTCTATGGATCAAAGATGCAGATACAACGGCCTGTATTATACCTATCCTTTTTAGAGTGCTGTGCACTTCATGTTGCAATGCAGATTGATACTTGAAATGTATATTGAATATATTGAAGAATAATGGTGGTCTATTAAAACTAAGTATTCAATATTCATGTCATTTACGAAATAGGTAGTTTATGGTGATCAAATCGTTTGTTAGACCAAATAAAGTGCAACTTTAGCAACTGAAATGCTGTACCGCGCGCTATAGCTAATGCGCTAACACATACTCCAGCATGTGATAACGCGATGTTCATTATCATACTGTCAAAACAGATGGCGTACTAAATTGTCTCTGTTATACAAAGCAGAATATATGTTTCGAGACAAACCATTCCACACTCCTGCGGTATACTACACTAAGGTGCTTAGATCAAATCATGTTGGTTATTGCTTTTCCAGAGATTTCAATTATTACGGGAGGATAGTTCTATGCTTGCATGGTTTTGCATTACGAGCATGAACAGTTCAGTGGGCAGTTGGCGTTCGATCTCATTTTTCATCTTACGGTATCATTTGCAAGAATAATAAATTCGATATCTGTTCATCTCATGAATTCAGTTACAAGAACGCGCAATTCCATTGTAGCGCGATCAGCGTGCCAGCAGTATGTCTTGCGTTTCTTTCTTTGTTTTCATTCAGCATTATTTTTTTTCACCGGAATTCGGCAAATTATTCAGATGCTAAACATGGCCGTCTTAATCAGAGTTATTACTCAGCTCAACGACAACGGCAATGAACCAACTAAAGAAGACCGAGGCATCCCATTTATTCATTCAAGTTGGACAAGCTATGGTGTGATTAGTATCTTATTACTCGTGCGTTGGGGAAGGAATTTTGCGGTCTCGTTCTAAAAAAAATCACTTTTCCACCGATCTCGTGTAACGCGTTTTCTGGAAGTCGACGGCTACATTCCTTTCCAAGCACGATTAGTAATATATTGTTCTGCACATCGCATGCAGTATGTACATCTGATGAAGACAACCAGTCAGAAACTTCGCTATATGGCTATTTCCATGCGCGTTGTCAAGCTTCCCAGCGAATTGTTAAGCTTCCCGGTCCGGGTCGACAAATTGGTATCGAATTAAATTCAATGTTACCCGCATTGGCTACAAGTTATGTAGTAGATTATTTGAGTACGTTCCGTTGTATTTGCAATCATATATATCTGTATCGAATTTCCAGGTTATTTAATCGAAATACATATATCAACTGCATTGAATATGTCACTTCAGTTTTGTTTTCATACCTTCCAACGGTACTGTTGGCACACCATTACGCGTTCCGTAAATGCACCGCTGGGTTTGATATCACAGCATGTTTTGACGACATAACACCATTCAGACATTGCTAATGAGGGTGTTCGTGCCGGTGTCACGCCAGGACTGTGATTGCAATAACTGCGACCGACAGCTCTGCGACCGACACGTCTGTAACGCGACATCACTGCCACGCAAAAACGTCGACAGACTGTACGTCGACACGACCCGGACGTGAGTGTAACCAGTGCGACGCGACTATACCGCTACGTGAGAAAAAGCTGCAACTGCCAGAAATGTGACGAGACGGCAAAAAGTCCGACCGACTTGGCTGCGACATGGCACGACTGCGAATGCCAATACTGCGAAGTGACATAACTGCGGCATGACAAAACTGTGACCTCCAGAACTGTGACGTGCCATTGTTGCCACGACCGATAATACGACCGACTTTACTGTGGCACGAAGCCGACGCAAATAGTGAATCGCGACGCGACTTTTTTGCAAAGCCATGATGGCGAAAACTACGATGCGACACTACACTTGCGCCAGATCAGTTGGCTGAATGCTTAGCGACACGATGTGAGTGTGAATGCACGTTCGACCGCCTAAGACTTACAGGTGTTCGATCGCGTAAAGCCATGTGGACGTTCGCCTGATGAAAAACCCACTCATGCTTGTGAATCGAAATGCTAGTGAAGTTCGACGTCCATTTAAAGCCTATGCATGTTCATCACTCACGACTGATGCGATCATGTGATGTGTGATCTTGTGATCACACATTACATGTGAGATGTGATCGTGTAACGCTACACTTCTCGTAGTAGACGATTTTACTATTTCTGCTGATCGGTGGACAATTTTACTAGATAAGGCCTGCGGCGACGCATCCGCCTGCTATTATTTAATACCCATCGCATTTGCCGTTCGAAACTCCGAGGTATCCCAGTCAAATCGGTTACACGAGCTTCACGTAATTGCGACACCTGGGGCATTGCAACACCACTTCCTATGCAATAACAAGCTGACTCACCACCGCCTCCGGGACTAATTAGAGACCTGCTGTCGCTGTGGGGCTGACACTCCTGTCGCAATATAGACTGATATGACCCGGTATTGAGATGTTTGCCTGGTATAGGCATCATACCGTCCGTATCAGGCCATGTGCAGTAATCAGGCCATATATGCAGGGTTGCCTGCGTCGAGAATTATCAAAGTGGTGTTATCAAAAACGACTACTGTTTTTATTTTGCCTTAATATGTGCCTAACAATTCGGCATAAAAAATTAGATCGCTGGGCAATAGGCATTTTTTCTCAAAATGCGTTTGGAAAAGAATCTGTTTTCGGAAGTCGGCGCCATATTGGCTATGAGAACCAATCCAGATAAGTGGATCAAATAGTGCCTATTTTTGATTGTCTCGACGAGCTGAGTTGATTGAAACAAAGTAACATTGTCGAAAAATCGATAGGTAATAACATATCGGCTATCTTGTGTTTTCTAATACGCCAGCAAATGCCCATTTCGGGGCATACAAGGAACTCTGAGGTTTAAACAAGTAAATATCATGATACAGCCGCGGTTTCTGCACTTACTCAATTGAAGACAGAATCACTCACTGGGCATAGAAATATTGACAAAGCTTCATATTTATTCGCTGTTTGAACTACATAGCAGCGTGATTGAGGGAGGCTGCTTTGTACACATGTGCATCACATACCAAATGCAAGGCTATCTGAATGTCTCAACATGCAACAAATAGGTAATTATTCGTTGCACGTTGTGACATTCAGATAGCCTTTCGACATCACGTTCAGACGAAAATCATATATTGTGGATAAAAGTGATTGAAATTCGCCGTGATCACCCTGGAACAATCGATGCCAACTTGTTTTCCCCAAAGGGACATATGTCAGACATCAATCAATGAACACTGAAAATATCCAAGGCAAACATCGCACGAAGGTGCAGAACACAACTGACTGGACGGCATAGAGCACCAAGTTCTATCTTTCATGGAGCTCACAGTCGTTTTAGTATATTCTTCACGTCCCTCTTAGTTATTAGCACGGGCAAAAGCTGCCGGTGCATGTACGTACACTGTACATGTCAGATCATGGCCTGGGAGACACTGCATGCAAAATCCTCCGCCGTATCGTTGAATTTGTAAATTGTAATTAATTAATTGTAGGGATTTACTATCCGATGTGGCCTGGCGCGAAAGTGCAGCACAACTGACTGGATGAGCACGCGGCATCTGCTGCGCCAGCTGCAGCTCACTCGGCTGCAGCATGGGGAAGTCGTGAGCATCGTGATGCCGTACCTCCACTGCAGTGCCCGGTATGCTCACAGCGAAATGGTGCTCCAGACACTTCTCTAGAGCGATGACAGAGTAGAGCGCCAGTTCGCTGTTGAACGTATCAGGTGCATCCGCGGCAAGATGAGTGTGGAGACCCCAGCGTCCGTCCTAGGAAAATTCCGAGACAAAATTAGACCGAGAAGAGTCTGCAGGGGTTGATATCCTGGGACGGTGCTTTCAAACCGGCCCTCATGTGCCACACACCAAGCTCCGAACGTGATGGCTATGTGGGCATGCCAAAGTCAGTTCCACAGTTTCCGTGCACGGTCAGTCAGTTGAACGATGCGTGAAACAGGTGTCGCTAGCTGCAAAAAAACGTGTACGTGAAGGAGAGGAGGGACGTCTACATCCCGGCTGGCTATATGCACCGGCAGCTTTTGCCCGTGCTAACAACCAAGAGGGACGTGGAGAATATGCTAAAACGACTGTGTGTTCCATGAAAGATAGAACTGGGGTGCTCTATGTCGTCCAGTCAGTTGTGCTCCGCACCTTCGCGCGATGTTTGCCTTGGATATACCAGTGTTCATTGATTGATGTCTGACATGTGTCCCGTTAGGAAAGAAATATGCACGGGCGGCCCCATGATGATCACGGGGAATTTCAATAATGACGGCGAATTTTAATTTTTTTTTACACATCGAAGAACCTAGGGTGCCTGTAACCACTTATACGGAGCATAGAAGTCACCCAAGAGTCAAATATGGCGTATACTGCCAAATACAGCGGATGTTAAAGAATACTGCTCCTCATCGCTGCAAATACAAGGCACCGTCGGTCGCATAAAGCGCGCTTAGGCGTTGCTACATCTTTTAGCTTTACTTTTCCTTCTGCAGGTATCCGAAGAAACTACCGCTCTCCAGCGCTGCAAAAGAAGGAACCGTCAGTCTCACAAAGAATGTTTAGGCGTCACCACGAACCCTCACAATGCAGCTGTTTGTCATCACCTTCCGACAGCATGACAGTTATCCCAAACAGCCACTGCTTTCCGGCTCTGATTTACAAAACCACCGGTCTCAAGCACGCTGGATAGACTACAACATGATACATAACACGGCATCTGTCCGTAGCCACCTGCACTAGGGCGGGCGCCTGGCACCGCTGTCCTGCATAAATGCAATAATGCGAGAATCCTTGTTTTGCAGTACGGGGCATATCCAATAGCACTCCGTCCGACGTGACATCAGTCCAAAGAACGGGGGCAGGCGCTACATCCGCCCTCAGCGACCCAGTTGCTCGACACCACGGCATCTACGACGCATGTCCAATAATGACGTTGCTCTCAAGTGCGGCAGATCTACAGCACCGTCGACCCCGACAACGTTGGATAGACGTGTGGACCCCCTAAGCAAGGCATGTTATCACTCGCCGATGTCACGTCGGTTTGGCGTGGGTCATGCAGGATTTGGCTGGTATGCTGCCGAAAGGACCGGGTACTCTTGGCTTGCGTGTTCGCCTGTGGCTGGAGTGGTGCGAATTAGCTAAATTCAGGCGAGATCAGATGACCAAGCCGTTGAGACATTTGCAACATTACATGCCTTGGAATATGAACATGAGATGAAGTCAAGGCCAATACTGGTTAACGGGAATGGGCCTGATGAATTGAATTTGTTACCAGGACTTGACAACCAGTTGGGGACACAATGGTCACGAAGAGGTACGTGGGTTTTGATAGGATAATTAACGAAATTATAAATCAGAAATGAATACGATAATGCGACTGAAAGCTGACCAGAAAAATGAACGGAGAGGGGGATTGAATATTGGGAACAGCAGAAGAGATACGTGAGAAAACCAGATAATAGAATGCACGAAGTAACTATGAAGCGCTACCGACGTTTCGGTTAACACGCACCCTGGAGGGCCTCTGAAAATTACGCGCACTGGAGGGGGGGGGGGGGGAATCCGCCCCCTAAGATCTCGGCTCCTATTTAGGCTAAAGCAGCGAAATTCACAGGGTGGATGGGCGCGATAGTGAAATCGATTGTGTGCAAATGACATGACCTTAGGTCAGTCAATATCTTCAAGGCAAAATGATGTCAAAATAGCAAAATAAAATTGGTTTTGCGTTGCATGGCTTGTCATTGTTATCGATCGCTGTGATTGTGCTTCAGATTTTGAGTTGGTAACTTTGGAGCATTTAGCTTCAAAATTGGTATTAATGATGTTTTGGACATTACTAATGATGCAATGTAGATGCCAGATCCGCCATTTGACCTCAGGTCAGCTATATAGGAGCACTTTATGAGGTCATTACCTTCTCCACTTACCGGGACCGGACTGCCCACCCGACTACTCCATTGGACGGCTCGGCACAATCGACTTCGAAAAGAAAGGAGTGAAATACATGAATAAAGTATGGACACGCTTAGGCACACAATGACAAACAGTAGATTTCCGGATGTGTAGGGAATAGCATGCAAAGTGACATCAATCGCATGACAGTCATTTTATTTGACAACATTCCAGTTGACCAAGTTTGGTTCCATTGGCCCGTCACGAACTTGACCTGACATGACCTCGGCGACCTAACACGGCCTTTAAATTATATAGCATAACAACATACATCAAACAAGTCGGTAATGGCCAGTCGCTGGCCAATGGCCAGTCGCTCGCGCGCCGCTCCCGGGGTCGGGTCGCGGCGCCGGCGCTCCTCGCCCGACCCGTGCCTCTAGTGCCGTCCTTGTGTGTTTGGGGTGTGACGTGCGAACGTGAGCGAGTTCGAGTGGCGTTCGGCCCGGCTCCGCTGGAGGCGATCTACCAGCTGGCGGACGACGACGCATCATCGTCTTTGGTACCAGCATGGGACTGATGTGCTTTCCCAGCCATCGGGACATACTGCGGCTTGTTGTGCTGCTGGCTGTGGTCCGTGTCATCGTGCTGGTCGCGGCCCCTGCTGTTCGCCTGCCCCTGGCTGGTGTCCGGCGCATTCCCGCCGGTGACCTTGGAGGCGGCGGCACATCGCTGGGTGACCGCGTGCCCGCCGGCATTGGGTCAGCGATGTCAGGCGGCCTATCGGCGAACTCCGGCCGCCACCCTCGCCGGCGCAGGCGCGGCAGGCGCGCGCCTGGCGCGAGGAAGCGAGGGAGCAAAGGCGCCCAACGCCGACAGAGGAATATATGGCCAGCTCCCAGTTCAAGACTCAAGATTTGCTTGCTGAACATCCAAAGCATTAAGCCAAAATTACTGGAAATGTCTGAAGTACTACATCGCAACAAGTATGACATCATATGCCTGGCCGAAACCTGGCTGAAGCCTGAGACGCCCAACAGATTGCTGCTGCTGCCTGGGTACCAGCTGTACCGGGCCGATCGCCCCGACGGGCGAGGGTACGGAGGAGTGGCACTGGCCGCCAGGGAAGGTACCAACGCGTCTCCGCTGAAAATCACAACGGCTGCCAACCATCCCAACAGCAAGCTGGAGACGTTGTGGATGTTGGTTAAACCAGACAGCAAGCGCCAATTCATCATCTGCACCGCATATCGTCCACCGAGACGGAATCGACCGACTGAAAGCGGACTTTGCAGACCTAGAAGCACAATTCCAGCGTGTGATTGTTGACTATCCGAAGTCCAAACTTTTTATTTGCGGAGATTTAAATTGTGACTTACGGAAACCAGACTCGGACCAAGGTAGGCGTGTGCTGTCTAATTTTATTTTTGATTACTCGTTATTTCAGTGTGTGACCTCGCCCACCTATTCAACTGGCTCTCTCCTTGACGTAGTTATCACCAACTGTCGTGACATTGTGCAGCACTGCCGTACACAATTTTGTCATTTTAGTCCGCATAGATTCGTTCGTTTTTCAGTCGATGTGCCCAGATCCAGACCGAGCGGCGCCACCGTTCGCACGCGTTGCTTTCGCCGTACCGATCCGAATGCTTTGCTTTACGATCTTTGTTTGGCTGACTGGAGTTCTGTTTTTAATTCTCCCTCCGTCACGCTCAAGTGGGACTGTTTTCTGAACATCTTTTTACCCACCATTGACATCCATGCTCCCATCAGGACTGTTAGAATCAGGAACCCTAGCGCCCCGGTCGTATCAGATGGAACTAAGGCTTTGATGTGTCGCCGCCGTGGTGCGCTGACCGTTTATGGGCACCAGTCCACGGAGTACAGGGAAGCCAACCGAGCTGTACGATCGGCGATTAGACGTGATAGCCGGAACGACGTTGAGCGGCGAATCCGTGAGGATGGTCAGAGGTCAATGTGGCGACATATCAGGTCATTTGTCGGCGGCAAGCAGGCCATTCGTAAGATGCCCGACGCGACAGTTGATGAGCTTAACCGATTTTTTGTCCGCGTGGGCCCGTGCGTGGCTGACGAGGTTAGGAGTATGGGAGCGACGCCGAGTATCTCCTGCCGTTTGCCGCGTGTCGGTGCCTGTGCGTTCACCCTGGAGTCGTTGTCGCTATCTCAGCTGCGAGCTATCGTCTTCGGGATGAGCGGGTCGTCGGCCTGTGGCGAAGACGGCATCAGCATCCACATGTTCAGGGTGTGCTTCGACTCGTTAGGTGGGGTGCTCCTGCATTTGGTCAATTCAGCATTACCCAATCCGATGTTCCTGATTCTTGGAAGCACTCCCTCGTCCATCCCATCTTTAAGTCCGGCGATCCCTGTAACCCTTCCAATTTCCGTCCTATCTCCATCGTCCCAGTCATTGCGAAAATTGTAGAGCGTGCCGTCCACCAGCAACTCTACAATTACCTGTCCGATAACCACCTCCTCTCCCAAACTCAGCACGGCTTCCGTCCTCGTCACTCGACGGAAACCGCACTGACCTCCATATCTGACCAGATCCTATCCGCATGTGACCATGGAGAGGTGTCCCTTCTCTGCCTGCTGGATTTGAGCAAGTGCTTTGATGTGATAGATCACTCGAAACTCCTGTCAAAATTGAGTCTCCATAGCATCGATACTTCCTGGTTTTCGGCTTATCTTCAGAACCACACCCAGAGTGTCAGCCTTACTGACAGTCTGGGTGTCGTCCAAAATCTGCCCCGTTGCCCAACAGCATCGGGGTTTTCAAGGATCATCTCTCGGACCTCTCCTCTACTGCGTCTTCGCCAACGACCTCAGCCTGTTCGCCGAAGGTGCAGTAGTTGTTCAATACGCTGACGACACCCAAATTTTGGTCAGTGGTAAGAAATCTCAAATTCAAAATGTTGTCACTCATATGGAAACAGTTCTGGCCTCCCTCGATATCTGGTTTCGAGCAAATGGACTGAAAATTAACGTAGCAAAGACACAGCTGATGATGTTGGGCAGCCCACAAAATCTGCGTGCCTTACCGGATGTCACAGTGAAATTTCGCGATCATCATCTACCCACCATTTCGGAATGCAAAATCTCGGTATTATTTTCGATCGCTCTCTCAGCTGGGACTCGCAGTCTCAGAATTGACTCGGCGTTGTTTCGAGTTCTGGGTGGTCTGTCGCATCTGAGGGGCACCTTCCACCTGCCGTCATCTCCGCGCTGGTCAATGCTCTGATCTTCTCGCAGATCCGCTACTGTATTTCTGTGTATGGTAACGGAGCCAAAAGAACCTATCTCGCATTCAAAAAATTATAAACTACTGGCTAAGGTAATTTGCGGCCGCAAAAGTTTGACCACGTTTCGGATCTGCTGAGGAGGCTGGGCTGGCTCAGCGCGGAGAACCTGGCGAGTTATCACACCCTTCGCCTCATACACAAGGTGCGTCTCCATGGTGAGCCAGAGTCACTGGCTCACGATCTCCCACCATGGCGGAGATTCGTGACCGGACCACCCGTCAAGACCACAACTTGTATGTCCCCCGGTCCCGCACCGAGATGGGGAAGAGACGCTTTAGTTCCAGAGCGCCACACATGTACAACTCACTGCCACCTGAGCTGACGCGACTTCCCGTGTCGATCTTGGTCGCCACCTACGGGAATATCTACGTGACGTGCCGCCCGCGCCGGACTGATAGACTGCTCGACTTGCTGTTATTTTATATATATATATATATTTTTTTTTAAATAGTTTAACTTGTAGTCTGTGATTTTGACCCCTTTTTTACCTTTTGTGCTGTGTTGTTTTATCTATTTGACGCGATGTCGTAATAGCCACAAGTCAATTGTGGATGACGTCAATAAGTTGTCAAGAACACTTCCCTTTTGCCAATATACAGGAAGGATATCAGCGCCGATCTTTGTGGCCTTGGTCTGGCGCTGCGAATGTTTTGTACGTTATCGGCCCCTAACTTAAAAATGTTTCGTCCGATTTTCATTTTTCTTACTTTAAGCAACGCTCCGGTCATTTATAAGCAGGTACAGAAAACAATGGCGTATATTTGCCGGTACCATTTGGAGTTATATACGAAAAAATGGAGGGATGGGCGGATATCGCCCTCCACCCCTCCAGGGCGTGTGTTAACCTGTCATTAACTTGACCTGACTTGACTTCGGTGACCTGACATGACTTTGGAGCAATGTAGCATAACATTATACGTCAAACAAGTCGCTAGTGTTGCCAGGAACACTTCCTTTTTGCCAATATACCGTAAGGGGACCGGCGCCGATATTTGTGGTCTGGCGCTGATAAATGTTCAAAAAAAACTTATTTAACGACCCCTAACTCGGAAAAGTATCGCTAGATTTTCGATTTACTTACTTTAAACAACGCGCCGGTCATTGCTAAGCAGGTACACAAACAATAATGTATATCGGCTGGTAAAATCTGGAGTTATCTACTAAAAACCGGAAGGGAGGACGGATTTCCCCCACCCCCTCCAGGGCGCGTGTTAAGTTGTGCAATGTCAAGAACACGGAGGACCCTGGTTGTACATTTCTCCTATTCAAAGAAACAAGATTATAGGCAATTCCTCTGTGATGAGCTGGCCTGTCTTGTGTCGCGATGGCAAGCGGAGCACCTGTGGCCATCAGGATTTGTCAACACCCAGCGAATGAGTCGCCACAGGCAATTGCTGACAAAAAATATGATCGTTGCACTTGAAGCACGGCAGGTACCTCGGCTTCAGATTCCCCGCGGGTATTATCGGCTCCCGATTCTCGGTAGGCATCCTGGGCTTCCGATTCCCGGCAGGAATCTTCGGCTTCCGGTTTCCGGCCGATATCCCCGGCTCCCGATTCATGGCTGGTATTCCCGCAGTCCGATTCCGAAATCGAAAGAAATGTCTCTGTCTTGCTACACCCACACTTTAATGCAGCTAAGGTGTTAATCACTATGTTCTCCGTTTCAGTGCTTTTGTTCGTCGATTAATTTATGGTTAGCTCAGACTTAACACTTCCTGGAGGCTAATAGAAAGTACCTCTTGCAGACTCGACCACAAGCATGAAGGCATCCAGAAGCTTTGTAACTTTGTATCAAGGAGTCCAATAAATGCAATTTCGAGAGCCTTTGGGATAAACATGGAGGAAAAACGCATGCCCTCACACCTCTCCTTTGCAAGAAGCTGCCGAGTCCCAGCAGACCACTAAAGCCTTTGCTATGGAAGTGACTTTTAGGAGGATCGTTTCACGATCCTATTCTCGTCAAGGCTCTTTTTGAGAACACCAGCCTGACGGTGAAAATTCGCTTACCCGTCGCTGGCTAAGCCCGAATCCAACCGACAATTTCGTTACCGGCGCTCCGCGCGCCAGCGATGCCTCGGGGGGGGGGGCAACACGGCTGGTCGGCTGATGGTGGCTCCTCCTGGCCGCTTACCGGCAGGTTTTTCAGACTGGTCGCATATCGACCGCGGGAGGCGCATACGGGAGGCAGACCCGCACCGTCAGGGCGTGTTCGACCTCGTCCTTGAGACTATCAACCGAGCTATCCCGGCGGCCAGCCGCAATTTCGCATTGCATGAAGTGTTGTTTGGTGACGAGACGACGTGTTGTTTGGCGCATGATGAGCGAGGATTATTAGTTTCACGTCTTCAATGAATATGTTTCATGTGGATGGTGATGTTTTGTGCATTTGTCAACAATGCTACAAAGCATAAACTGTAAGCTTTGCGACAGTCCATTGAATTTAATAACCATTACGGCTGACCATATAACTATACGGAAATATCCCAGCTCAGAACAAATTGAAATTGGACACATGCAGATTTGTATTCCATTCGCAAGAAAATTTGGCTTAACCACTGCGAGGAAGTAGGATTTTATACTCAGAACAACAAACAATTGTGCATCCTTTTATTTTCTACAAAACAAAACACACTCATTCATGACCGTCCACGTTTTCACGCCATGTCGCTAACTTGGTGCAGAACTTAATGTTATGATCAGATCTGCTAGCTGTGTCCAGTAGTGGTAGTAATTTATCAGTCACTAGAAGCGCTGACAAGACCCAGTAGTGGTACCAAGAGAGAGAGAGAGAGAGAGAGAGAGAGAGAGAGAGAGAGAGAGAGAGAGAGAGAGAGAGAGAGAGAGAGAGAGAGAGAGAGAGAGAGAGAGAGAGAGAGAGAGAGAGAGAGAGAAGGAGAGAGATAGGGGAGAGAGAGAGCGTTCAACCATATTGTGTAAAGCATGGACAATCATTCGGTTGCTAAGGGTTGGGTGTCAAGTTGGTTGTTAATTGTTAGTTAAATTGATTATTGATAGTTAAGATCATTGTTGATTGTTAGTTAAGTTGACTGTTGATTGTTAGTTGAGTAGTATGTAGTCAGTAGTAATAAGCATACAGCATGTAGTAAGTTAAATATGGCCAGGCTCAAACCATTCGCCTTAAGCAGACCTTGATATTTCGTCACACATTGGACAATTTTGTTAGCGCAAAGCATCCTTCTAAACTTTGTCGTAAACTACATTCTAATCAAACCAACCGGCCGAACATTTAAAACGGCGGATACAGGAGGCACATTACGGAACAAATTGTTCATATTTGTGGCCATAGCCCTTCGACGTAGTCTGGCATACCGGTCAAATGACTGCCAATAGTTTGCACATTGATAGTGCTTTCAATTGCGGGATAATGAAGATCCATGGCGTATTTATAGTAACCGAAATTGAAGGAAGAGCCTCTAGCAAGCGAAAAGTTGTGTTCGCTTTTCATCTAAAATGTTCCCTTTTCCTTTGAAGAACTTAATAGCAAGTAGAAAAACAACGGCTATAAATAATTTATGGATATGCGTGAAATGTATACTGGTGCCATATAAGTTTAACACGCGCCCTGGAGGGCGGGGGGGGGGCTAAATCCGCCCACCCCTCCGGTTTTTCGTAGATAACTCCAGATTTTACCGATGTACACCATTGTTTGTGTACCTGCTAATAAATGACCGGCGCGTTGTTTAAAGTAAGAAAAATGAAAATCGATCTGAATTTCTTCGAGTTAGGGTTCGCTAAAGTAAAAAAAAATATCAGCGCCAGACCCCAAATATCGGCGCTGATACGCTTCCCGTATATTAGCAAAAAGGACGTGTTCTTGGAAAAAATAGCGACTTGTTTGATATACATTGCCATCCTACATTGTTTCAAAGTCATGTCAAGTCACCGAGGTCAAGTCAGGTCAAGTTCATGACAGGTTTACACACGCCCTGGAGGCGGAAGGCAAAATCCGCAAATCCTTCAGATTTTTCGTACATAACTGCATATTTCATCGGCCGATATCAGCCAAATTTTTGCGTACCTGCTTAGAAATGGCAGGCGCATTGTTTAAAGCAAGAAAAATGAACATCGGCCGAAAAGTTTTAAAGTTAGGGGCCGTTAAAGTAAAAACAATTCGCAGCGCCAGACCACAAAAATCGGCGCTGATGTGCTTCTCGTCTATTCGCAAAAGGGAAGTGTTCTTGACAACACTAGAGACTTGTTTGATGCATATTGTTATGCTATATGATTTAAAGGACATGTTAGGTCGCCGAGGCCAAGTCAGGTCAAGTTCATGACAGGCTAATGGAATCAAACTTGGTAAACTGGAATGTGTTATAAATGCAAATGACTGCCATGCGATTGATGTCACTTTACATGTTACTCCCTACACATCCCGAAATCTACTGTTTGTCATTGTGTGCCTAAGCGTTTCCGTAATTTATTCAGGCACTTCACTCCTTTCTTGGCGAAGTCGATTGTGCCGAGCCGCCCAACGGAGCAGTCGGGATGGGAGCCCGGTTCCCGTAACTTGAGTGGACAATGACCTAATAAAGTGCTCATATATAGGTGACCTGAGGTCAAATGGCAGATCTGACATCAGTATTGCATCATTAGTAATGTCCAAAACATCATTAATGCCAATTTTGGAGCATTTAAACATAATCATAGCGACCCATAACAATTACAAGCCAAGCCACGCAAAACCGGAAAATTTTGTTATTTTGACCTGATGTGACCTTGAAGATATTGACCTAAGGTCATGAACTGTGCACACAACAGAGTTTACAATCGTGCCCATCCACCATGCGAATTTCGTTGCTCTAGCCTTCATAGCAGCTGAGATCTTATGGAGCGGAATCTGCCCCCCTCCAGTGCGCGTTATTTTCAGAGGCCCTCCAGGGCGCGTGTTAATGTAATGTGTATTATTTCCGCCTTCAAAACCATTGGAATGGCTCAAATCCTTATTGGGATGGCTCGAAAGGAGGTTGCGATGGCTTGAGCAATCGAAAACGTGTAGAAAGCGACACCCTTCATTAGTAATATATATATATACAATATATATATATATATATATATATATATATATATATATATATATACAATATGTGAGTAAGTACTAGGTACACGGGTCCTAGGTGACATCCGAAACATTCTATGTAATATGTGTGAAATCAAGGTGAAACAATTTGGTTACCATGCTGCAGTCTTATTCTATACCAACGTCGCAACATAACCATTATAACCAATATTATATATCCAATATAAAATATACCAATGTCGTAGATTAATTTGCATACCCAGGAAGGATCCATATGAACAATTTGCTGTTAAGATATATATATATATATATATTATATATATATATATATATATATATATATATATATATATAATACATAGATATTTTTATATATATAAATATATATTAATAAATATAAATATATATATATATATATATATATATATATATATATATATATATATATATATATATGTATATAAATACATACATATATATTTATATACATATATATGAATACATATTCATATAAATATACATATATAATGTGTGTGTGTGTGTGTGTGTGTGTGTGTGTGTGTGTGTGTGTGTGTGTGTGTGTGTGTGTGTGTGTGTGTGTGTGTGTGTGTGGGGTGTGTGCGTGTGTGTGTGTGAACGGTTTGGAAGCAGATTATTTGATATGCATGCTTTGTTGAATACGACCGCGAGTTCAGCGATGGTGATCTTCTTGCTTGTCGATTATTGATTTAATTGATCATAATATTTTCCGTCTCTTCGTTGTGTTTGTGGGGTATCGCTCATCTGAATAATATATACGTCTGAATAGAAACAGTGCGACACAAGCAATTCACATTAATGGAGTTTCGGAAAAACCTGGTGATGAATAAAATACAAGAGAAGAGGACAAAGGTGAATATACTTGAACAACAGCTAAGCAAGGAAACCGCAAAATGTCAGAATACTAACATACCGAACCAACCAAGGCATCAAAGCGATGAAGCCCTACAACAGCAACTACAACTGCATACAAACATTACCGAAACGAGAACACAACTGAAACCCTGCAAACTGTACGGTGGTTGGACACTCACACCCAGACCCCAAGAAAACTATATAAACCTGTCTGACACAGTGCTCTCCGAGAACCAGCAAGAACTACTCAACTCGGACATCATCTTCACACTATCATCACGATTTTCCCAACAACCCAAAAAAAGCAGAACTCAAACTGTTTTATCGAGACAACTGGCGACAGCAAAACGAAGGCAAAATGTAAATCCAAATATACAAGATGAACTTAAATTTGAAGGACCTAGAACCGAAGCCAGAGGCAACATCCAACTCTACACATTCGTCTACGACTAGCAGCATAAGAGTTACGAAACGATCAAGACATCGTCATCAGAAAGGAAGAAAAACACAAGTGTGTGTCATACTTAATAAAGAACTACTACCAATACAAAGCTCAAATAGTTACCGACGACCAATCACAGTTCAAGAAAATATAAAGAACCTCGTGTGTCAACTAAAGCCACAAGCAAATGATTTGATAACCTCCGCAAAAAAACATGTTAAGAACAGCAAGAACGGATAAAATAACTGGAGAGATACTTCTGTGGAAAAGTTCAATAACACAAACCCGGAAATCTATTCAGGCCATCATATCACATATTGAATTGCCGACTAACTCACAGTTTCGGCAAATGTCTAAACAAGACATGTGCCGACATCCCGTTGAGAGAACAATCGAAATAATCACTGAATATGCCGACCACCATCAAGACCTGACTCCGCCAGACATACCAGAGAACATCATGTGCGCCCTCCTACGGTAGTGCACAACACAAGCGCCCTTCGCATGCCCACAAAGATAGCTATACTATCAAGCTGAAAAACACACTGCACCAGCTGAAACAACAACTGAAAACAATTTCCGCACTGACACTCACCATCCAAGAAGCCGCAGACACAGGATCAGATTCCTAGACGTAACCATCGACGCCACGGACAGCACCTTCATTACCAGCGTGTATCACAAACCAACGGACTCAGGAAAATTCCTCAATGGTGCCAGTGAATGCCCTGATCGGTACAAGGACAGTGTTTTCAAATCCTGCACACACCGTGTATTTAGACACAGCTATACATAACATAGTATGTATCACGAGCTAAATGAAGTAAAACAAACACATTGATAGTGCTTTTGCAAACACCTGGGCACAAAACAAACCAGCACAGAAGGCGATAATACCCACCAATTGTACTACTGAAGCACAATGACACCAGGGTGCAAACAAGATGAAACGGCACTCAAGAACATTATTCAGAGAAACTGCAAAGCCACAAAACCAGCAGACAAAATAAAACTGAGCATATACTACAACAGCACAACTACAGCATCAATACTGATGAAAAACAATACCATCCATGGCCCAGCACCACTCACACAAACAAATATGATATACCACTATAACTACACCTTATGAGACTGCGCACACCTACTTCACGGTGGATACATCGGGAAAACAACCACTACACTCGGTCGAAGACTCACAATGCACCTACAAAACTGCAGGCAATTCTCTCATACACACGAACACCACAACACAGCACTGACAAGGAAATCACTAGTAGAAAACACTAAAATACTCACAGCCACCCACAACAAACGACGTCTTATTCACATACAGGAAATATACATCAAATACATCTATGCAGCCACCAAGAAACAAATCAATGCGCGCCGAACACTCAAACTCTACGAGGGGAAACTCCCCCACACAGTGCCGTGTATTGCAGAGTAATACCGGAAATGCAAATTTTCAGTACTTCCAGCGTCCACTCACATAGTGCACGCGAATTGTTACCCAAAACATAAATATAAAATGTGTATATTTCATAAATGTGACTTTCCCAACATACCATCTTGAAAATACTACACATGCACAATGAAGAGACAAGGAAAATAATACGATGAATTGAATCAACAACAAGGTCACCTATGCTGAACTCGCGGTCCTATTCAACGAAACCTATATATACATATATATATATATATATATATATATATATATATATATATATATATATATTATATATATATATATATATATATATATATATATATATATATATATACATATATATATAAATATATATATATATATATATATATATATATATATATATATATATATATATATATATATATATATATATATATATATATATATACATGTGTGTGTGTGTGCTGTGTGTGTGTGTGTGTGTGTGTGTGTGTGTGTGTGTGTGTGTACAACTAGTTCCTCCCCCACGAAAAAAAACTTAGTTCCATGAGACTCAACATTGGATTTAAGTGAAAAGAAAACTCTGCAGCAGCTGCAAGCAACTACATTCTACATTGTCACAAACAACCGTTGCTCATTAATCTGAGATTTAACATCAAATCTGCTACCCATTTATTTTATGTACCCGTTGTATATTGTCTCATCAAGACGGTAATTTCATTTCCCTCCCTGATGAAGCTGGTGTTAATGCTATTGGTAATTATCATTCATAATGAGGGTAAAATTTATCATAAACTGAATCCCAGGAATTCGTATCAAATGAGATGAGCTATGTATGTATGCATTACATCATGAATTCAAGAAATTGTTTACCTTGGATGAAACAAATAC
Source organism: Imbricaverruca yamaguchii (assembly GCA_034440575.1). Lineage (NCBI taxonomy): Eukaryota > Metazoa > Arthropoda > Thecostraca > Neoverrucidae > Imbricaverruca > Imbricaverruca yamaguchii. The sequence goes on along the minus strand of JAOTOL010000759.1, from coordinate 63,164 downwards.
CAAATATAAACCAATATATTATGGTGTTTCACATGACATATATCACATCTGCCTATATTGATAGTTATACTCAACATTTGACAATGCACTGAAGCATGTCGGTATTTCCGCTGAGAACGCCACTGCTAGCCGTACGTTATTTGAGACGAACACATTTGCACGGAGAGATGAAAGAAGCTGGCCTGGGGGTCGTTATCTCCACCATTAGTTACACCGAGGCCACTCAGCCACTCAGCCAATCAACCTGCACAGCTGAAGTAGATGAAGGATCATACACGTCACTACCACTGGACATGGCTGAGGTAGATGGAGAATCGCACACGCCACTACCACTGGACATGGCTGAGGTAGATGAAGGATCATACACTTCACTATCACTGGACATGGCTGAGGTAGTGGTTGGTTATTGGGGTTTAAGGGCGCATCGACTGCAGAGGTCATGCAGCGCCCAAGCTGAGGTAGTGGAGGATCACACACGTCACTTCTACTGGACATGGCTGAGGTAGATGGAGGATCACACACGTCACCACCAATGACCATGGCTGGCCGACGGCCGATCCTGCTGGCACCAAATTAGCTAACTTTCACCTTTACACGTAGAGTAGCCGTATATTGGAGTTATTACAGGGCTGACACCACCCAGTAACGACCTAGGACTATTGCAATGACCACCTGTGATTCTCCCTACGTGTACATGCGCGGAGGTCCGTATGAGCCACACTGGCAGACAAAGCCTAGCCCATCCCGACTAGAGTTGCTGAGTTGACTTGACCCAAACTGACCTGATCCGCTCCAATCCGACACGATCCAAACTGTCACGCTTGTAAAATATGTAGTATGATTTTTGGCTATCATGTTTCAGTTTCCGCTTCCACAGGGCTGGGGAATTTCTAATGCTCCCATGCATGTATGTTGCAGAAAGGGACTTGTTGCGGTTGGCTATCGTAGACGTGCAAAAAGCTGGGAGGAATTCGATATTCATATTTGGCAGAAATCCAAACATGATTCCCCTACGGCCACTTCGATTTCCACCAAGTGTTGCAAATCATGATAGAATAGGCTTATAAACACACACACACACACACACACACACACATACACACACACACACACACACACACACACACACACACACACACACACACACACACACACACACACACACACACACACACACACACACACACCATAGCGTTCCATGGGACACAATGTTGTCTGACCTCAACAGGCCAAAATGTTAATGAATTTACCATGCTGTGCACAACAATGTGCGCAACAATCTTTTCATAGCTAGGAGACCAAGCTTGGATGCAGTATTCCAAATGTGACCTGACATATGCACAGTAAAGCTTTCTGATGACTTCTGTCATCTGTCCTCACTTCTGTATAATACATTCCTATTTATTGCCCCAAGTATTCTCAGTACCTTCTTCCTGGCTTCCTTGGTCTGTTCTGATGCCCCCAAATTTGTGTTTAGAATAACACCTAAATCCTTCTCCTGTTGAGTCACTGATAGCACTTGGCCACCCATCAAGTATGGAGCCTTCATATGCTGCTTACCCACATGCATGATTTTGCACTTATCGAAATTAAATTTCATTTGCCATTCTTCGGACCACTTCACAAGTCCATATAAGTCTCTTGTGCAGCAAGATATGCTCCTTTTGACCTGCTATTGCCGTAAAGGCTTTCAAATCATCAGCAAATTTCAAAACCTTACTGCTTAGGCCACTTTCAATGTTATTTACAAATATAATGAACAGTAGTGGCCCCAGTACTGACCCCTGGGGGACTCCAGTAAGAACATTTAGTCATGATGACTTTGTACCATTTAGCATCACTCTTTGTTGTCTATCTGAAAGCCACAGCTCTATCCATTTTAAGATGCTACCTGCAATACCATGGGCCTGAAGCTGTATCATTAACCGTGTATGGGGTACCTTGTCAAAGGACTTACTAAAGTCAAGATATGCTACATCAACCTGATTTCCCTGATCAAATTGTTCTGTGGCAAAGTTAAAAAATCCAAGAGATTTGTGAGGCATGATCGCCGCTTCCTAAACCCATGTTGGGTATCTTAAATCAATCTGTTTCCTTCCAGATAACTAACTATTATATCCTTGATAATTGATTCAAGTACCTTGCAGACTAAGGACATGAGACTTACTGGCCTGTAGTTTTCAACTTCCCCTCTTTCTCATTTCTTGAAAATAGGAACTACATTTGCCCTTTTCCAATCTGTTGGAATTCCATTTTGTGCAACAGATCTAAAAAATATTATACTAAGTGGAAATGCCAGTTCCTTTTCAGATTCCCGCAATACCCTAGCATACATTTCATCAGGTCCTGCTGCCTTATTTGGCTTTATTTTCCTGATATGATTGAAAACAATGTCACTATCAATGAAATCAACATCATTTATCCGATCACATGTCACTGAACTGTGGTGTACGTTCAGCAGATTGGTCATATCTTCCAATGTAAACACTGATTAAAACTGCTTGCTCAGCTCCTCAACCATCTCAGTATCCTCACCCAATATAGTCCTATTTACCTTCAGTGGACCAATTATGCTAGAAACTTTACTCAGCTTGTAGAAACTGAAAAACGTTTTGCTGTTTCCATCACAGTTCCTTAGCTAAATCCAGTTCGTTTGCTTGCTTTGTTGCTCTGTTTTTTTTTTGCTTCACAGTGTCCCTTGCTTTTCGATACGCCTTTAGATTTACGATATTTGAAGCTTCCTTAAGCACCCTAAATGCAGCTTTCTTAGCCTTAATTGCTTTTATCAAGTCTGTTGTAAGTCATGCTGGCTTTCCTATCCTTCTTTTGCGTCATTGCTTTTGGGGACACGTCTAATCGGAATTTCCTTAAAGTAAGATTTCAACTATTCCCACATTTCACAGGCATTTAAATTGGAGAATTCTTCTTCCCATCTTTTGGCACTTAAAGCCGCTCTGATGCAGTCAAAGTCTGCTCTGTTGAAATTTGGAACCTTTACCAAATTATCCTTAATAATTCCACACATACATACAGCCTTGAATCTAACTATGCTATGGTCACTTCTTCCCAGAGTTTCTCCTACAGTCAAGTCTTGAACCAAGTCACTTAAATCCGAGAATATAAGGTCCAAAAATGATCCATGCCTGGTAGGTTCCGTTGCAAATTGGTGTAAGAACAGATCCTCTTCAAGGCATTTCCTAAACATTTTGCATGATGGGGAGCCAACACCAACATTTTCATAACCTTTTAGATTAAAGTGACCAAGAATAAGGCACTTTCTCCGAAAGTTTCTACTGATTTCCTCACAAATTACCTCATCAAGCTCCAGTTGCTGAGAATGTGGCAGGGTTCCTGATCGGTAGAAAGTTCCTATCCTCAATGTATTGCTGTTGCCTTTTCCCACAGCGACATCAAGCCAAATGGACTCAACAGACACATTTTTATCCCCACCTGCTACTTTTTGAGAACTGAATAAGCTATTCACATAGAGCATTACACCACCCCATTTCACTGCTAGACCCCTATTGCACGAAAACGTATCCCTGGATCTCATAGTCCTGTAAGTTATCTCCAAAATACCTCTCACTGACCCAAGCCTCCGTAATGCAAACAAAATCGGGTTCCTCCTCAGCAACATAGCACTTGAACTCATCAAATTTGGATCGGATACTCTGAGCATTAAGCATCATACACTTAACATATGCTCCATAACCACCTTTGGCTTTTTCATGCTGATGACTTCTTTTAGCACTGGATGAACTACCACTCTGCCTCCTTGAACTACTGCTGTCCCTATTTGCTGACTTTGAGGTTTTAGTGCCTTGGCTGACCCTATTGGAATATCCCTGAGATGGCAATGCAATTTCATCCCTCCCCACCCCATTTCCTAGTTTCCCTGAAGGACATGCTCATACACTTTGCCTAACAAATGGACCCCCTTCTCGGAGAAGTGCAGGCCATCCCTCTGATAGAGGTCCCACGATGCATAAAACCTACACCACTCGTCTACAAAGGTGAAACCTAACTCATGGCAGAGCTTACCTGATATCTGAAATACCTGATATCTGAAATCGTGATATCGTAACCCAATGTCACGATACTTATTTTACCATTCCGAACAGTCACAATGGGATTTGGAAAAGTGCAGAAATGAAGTTCGATATCTTCTTCTTCCAAGCAAAAACCATCAAAATAGGGTTTTGTTCCTAAAACGTTACACACCAGTTCAAAATCATGCATGGTTGCTTTTGCGCTTGTATCATGGGCTGTTTCAATATATTTGTTTCGAACAATATTACTTATTTTAATATTACTGAAATATAAGCCTTTCGATGTTCGTGGCACGCGATGGGATGATACTCTTCGTCATCTGATATGGAATGATGTGCTGCTCCAGTGTTTTAACTAGTAAGGTCAAAGGTTAAACAAAATGGCAGAATTATCTCAATTTGTGGTCAAATTCTGGCAGTAGATTATTTATGAGTTATACCTTACCATGAATTAAAAAGAGAGAAAGGCATCCACATTAAAGCAATCACATTCCGAAAACGGAGAAACCATACGCACAGCCATTTATTGCCTCGCGAAAATAAAAATCCGCGAATGTAGTGAAATATGAGGAAGGGTACAACCAAGGGTGTGGCACCATGTTTGGGTGCCTAGTGCTCACTGCACACGCTCGCTGAACGTGCTGCCTGTGAAGCGAGGCAATTTCTGAGGGCGACGGACGCAATCAAAGTATCAAAGTGAATGAAATACTATTTTACGAGTTGGACCACATCAGCCGAAGGTGTCTCGACAAGACCGACCGTGTCAAGGTGCGACAGGCTGATGGAACCAAAAGTAGAGTTTAGAAAAGGCTTGCTTTGGGAAATTGTGTGAGATATATGACCTATGCAAGCATATCTTTGAAAGCCCTCGCACCGGCTTCTTGACCTTTGCTGCTCTTCGTCCGAAGCATTGCGTCTTGGCAAGCAGCATAAGGACGCACTCGGTGCACATGTGCATTTATCATCAAAACCCCAAAACTGCTCATATCCGCTCTCGGCTTTTTCCATCTCAAATACCGTAACAACCTCGATCACGCTGTATGGGGCACGCAATGCCATGACTGTATGATGCACAATTGTGGGGACTGCCCTGTGAAGACTGGGTGATGAACTTTCTGAAGATTATCCTCGCAGACAGAAGAGAGTGAAGGTTGTTTATCCCCAGATGATGACATGGATAATGCGATTAAGTACGAAGAGTGTATGAGAACGCATCGCTGTACACTCGCATAAATAGTATAGATCGAAGATGAGAGCATGCGAGATTTGAACCAGCAAACCGTGAAGCTGACCAGACACCACTTTGTGGCTGACAAATAAGGTCAGCATTTCACCTTCGCAAATGCTACTGCCAAGGAGGGCGAAGTGATTGTCTACTACGATGTCGCTGAAAATGCTTCATTTGTGGTGCAGGATGCAGCACAAGGCTTCCCCTGCAATTCGTCACAGTGCACGGTGCGCCAGTTTGTAGTGTACTGGCGTGAGAGCGAATTACTGTGCTACCAGAGCTACCGCTGCATCTCTGACGGCGCAAAACACAACATCGACATGGTGCATGCATTCCTTCGACGGCTTATCCCAGAAATTCGGACCACAGTACCTGATCATAAAAAACAATTATTTTACAGACGGCAGTATATAAATAAGCATGATTTCGTTAATGCGTTTAACATCAGACAGACTCTGTGGAATCCTGTGAGTGACGTCTTTGTCATATCTCATGGCAAGGGCGCTTGCGACGGCATCGGGGGTCACAACCAAGCGTGCTGGATATTCAACGTATTGTGGATATTCAACCAAATACAAAAAAAAACTTGTGCGCACGTGTTGACATACATTGACGCATTACTTTGCATATCCACACAGTCATGAACATGTGAAAACCGCAGCACCGCACGGGCGATAAAATGTTCGTGTTGTGACCGTGATCAACGTTCCTAGTTATCCTGTTGAGGTTTTTCGTTACTGAGACCTTTCACGAATTGCCACATATCACACAGGGGACGCGCAGGGTCCCGGGCAGGCTCTCCACGGATAGCAGCACACACCACCGGGAGACGCGTCAGCGGCTCGAGAAGCTCCTGGAGGCCAACAAGACGACTGCATGTGGAGGTGTGAATAGTCAATCTGTTTGTTTTATTTTGTCCCGGTACGCCGTGACATGCCGCTTCCCAAGACAAATGTGCGAAAACTACGCTTTGGATTTACATGGCTTTGAGCCATTACGGATATCAGATTGCTAAAAATGTATTACGATGCTGATTTGTTTTCCAACCAGACGCCTCCGATGACCTCTCCAAAGTTTTTTTTAAAGCTGTTGTTTAGCCCCCAGTGATTTAGTTTCCCTGTCTCCCCGTACCTGAAGAAAGTTTGCTCAAAAGTATAGTGAAATATGTATTCGCAGTGTTTCCTGCGTCAAGGTTTTGCCATTGCTGATGCGGATGGACATCGGCAAAACAAAGACAATGGAATGTACAATGTGTGGTCGGAGGGACCTCGTCCTGTTTAGTCATGATGTTAAACGGGAACTTCAACTAGGTCATCCTAGCTGGTAACCAATGCCAAGGGGAATTACCACCTGATAAGCTCCAACCATGAGAAGTGATTTGGAATACCAAACCTCTGAATATTCGGCCCTGGTATAAAGGTTTCGAATGTGTGAAAATCAACTTATCATACAGGATAAATGTGATATAATTAGTCCCAACCGAACGTAGTTGCGAGGCTCTGTGTGAAAAGTCCTGGAAGTCTCCAAGTTATTCCCATATTCACGTCAACTGCATTCATTGATATCCGACTCTCCAAACCACTATTCAGCCTAAAAGACGACGAGAAGCATCACCACGGAGGTGATCGGATATTAGACTGATACTCCCAACACCAGGCAGTCCTGCTTCAGGGTGCAGGGCAACGCATATGTTCTGGATATTGAGGGATGCGACATGGTGATGGACCGATAGGACTGCCGAGACCAATGCCGAGATATACGGTGAGCAAGATGTACAAGCAAGGTCCCATAAACCGTCTGCTGCCTGGATTGTTAATTGCGGGTTTATTTACTTCTGCTTAGGGCTATTCTCTTCCAAAGGAGTTCATTCGCAGCATAGAGCACCGCTCCAATGTCGTTCGATTTGCTACTCAACAATATTTGATCAAACTCTGACAGGCGAATGCCACAGCAGACTTCATAGACCCGGATTGGTCTGAGTTTGGGATACCGCTGGGTAGACGTCTGACGGCGTGCTGTGAGACGGGGGGAAGGATTGAACGTTTCCAAGAGAATATTCACCTGCTGCTCAAAATGGGTGCCCTACACCAACTTCGGGCGACACAGCACGCAGAATGCCTGACGCATGTCTAGAGCGCTGTCCCCAAGCTAGCGATACCACAAGAGCTCAGCTATGCTGAGCTGTTCGAGCTGCTTGCGACGCTGCGATGCCAGGAGACCTCAGCATCGCCACCTCCGATGATCGCATCTGATATCGCAGCATCGCCACCTCATTAGAGGGGACGGCGCTGCAACGGTACCCGATCTTACGCTATCCGAGTACCGCTTTGTCTTAGGGTATGCTGAAGCCGTATTGTATGATTCCGTCCCCCAGTGCAAAGAAAGTTGTGCCCCTCCATGTCAAAGTACTAGAATATCTAGCGAGTTCAGTGGGTGTATTTGCTCGCTTATTGTCAGTGCTTAGCGAGCATTGAATTGAAAGTTGTGCTGCGCGACATTTTTCAGCGTGACTGTCGAATTAACTGCCAGTCATACATTTGGAGTAAATCAAGGATGTCCCGAAGTAGAAATAATTGGTAACTGTCGTTAGCGTCATTTGTCTTATCCTTGAGTAGTATTGTAATGGGCACACAGGCGCTGAAAGATTACAATATCGCAGATATTGCAACCCTGAGCTCCAATTATCCGCTCAGCCCACTTGATATCCGACGTTGCTCCTCCGTCTCAGCAGCTTCAGACCATCAGAGATGCAAAAATGTGCCAATCGGATGCCCTTTCTTGATTCCAAAGGGTACTTTGGCTACCTATAACATGCTGCCCTACCTAGTGCATTTCCCTCTTTATGCTTAGATTCCAGCGCATAGTACAGCCACCAAACATGCAGATAACTACCTAATTACTCTTTGGAGTGCAATTATTGATTTTCCTCAGTCATTGATTCATTGGTGACGAGACATTGCATGGATGCACATACAAGGAATGTGTTTGCAAACTTAGCAATCACGCAAGGGTGCAGCATGCCAACATAGTTTCGAAATTCGTTTTCAGTTTGCCGCCAGGTGTCAAGGTGGAAGCACGCGCGCCGCAGCTCCAGGTTTCCAGATAAGTCGCTGCAGAACAGGGCAGTACTCTAGTCTAAGCTGTGGATAGGTGTTTAGCAATTACTTCTGTGATTATATTTCATTAGTTTTTATCTTACAAGCATTTTCGTAGCACGCAAACTATACTATATTAACCTAGCGACGCCGCAGGGCGCCATCTTGTGTGCGCCAAAAGCGAGGCCGCGTGGCTTTCGGCGTGTTCTCGACGCTTCGATTTCTGTAGTAAGAGATATTACAAGTGTGTAGATTTCATAAGTACATTAGACAACATTCATACTATCCTAACATACTTTATTTATTTTTTGGTGTGCATAGTGTGTTTGGTGTTGAAGTTTAAGATAATTAAATTAGCAGTAAGTTGGGGGTATTCATAAGTGCTGTGTGACTGTTCATTTTTCTGTCTAGCCATAAGTCATACTTGTGTTGAAGAAAATTAGATTAGACATCTTGTGTATTTATTTAATTTAAAAAAAAAAATTGTTTAATAGTTTCTGCTTTTCTTGAGGCACTCAGATAATAAACTGACAGTATAGGAGGTAGCGATTTATAGTGAATGGTAGTTAGCTTTTTTTTGTCGGTTGTTTAGCGAGTTAATTTGAATCTAAATCTAGGCATAAGCTGCAGCGTTTAGAATGGTTTCGACCAGGATGCAGGCACTAGAGCAAGAAATTAGGACCCTTAAGGCAGAGGTTTCCAATCTCAAGGCTGCCCTTGTTGCACAGGGTAGGCAAGATAAAGCAACAAGGGGTCACTCCGTAGCAGGGACATCATATGCCCAGGTGGTCGCAGGCCACCAGGTAGCTGAGGCTTCCCCTACTGTGGAGGTGGCTGGGATCTCACAGGAGGGGAGTTTTAATAGTGAACAGAGGAGGGGTAGTTCTGGTAGGTCACAGGAGGGGAAGTGGCATGAGGTCAGAGGGTGGAGGATTTGGAGACGCGAACCTAAGGAAAAGGTTAGTGAGTGGCAGGTGGCAGGTGGTAGGAGCGGGAGGAAGTCTAGCCAACCGGCCCAGCGGGCAGGCATAGTAACAACAAATATGTTCCAAGCATTGGATGACTGCCCCCAGGATAGCAGTAGTAAGGAGTCAGTGCTGGTCATAGGAGACTCTCGTGTGCGATATTTAGAGCGGGTATTTTGTAAAGGTAGGAGGGACAGGAGGTGCATCACCAGGCCTGGTGCCAAGGTGAAGGACCAGGTACCTGCGGTGGCACAGGTCACCAGTGATCACCAGTTTATCACAGTCATAGTGCATGTAGGGGTAAGTAACATAGGTCAGACTTGGAGTGAGGAGCTTCTGCGGGAGTACAGGGCCCTTCTGGCCACCCTGAAGGGTACCAATAGAGTCATTATAACAGGAATTTTGCCTAGGGCTAGAGCCTCCCATGAGTGGAGCTCTAGGGCACTGGCAGCTAACGCCAGGGTAGGAAAGCTCTGCCATGAGCTAGGTTTTACATTTGTAGACGAGTGGAGCAGGTTTTATGCATCGTGGGACCTCTATCAGAGGGATGGCCTGCACTTTTCTGAGAAGGGGGTCCATGTGTTAGGCAAAGTATACGAGCATGTCCTTCAGGGAAACTAGGAAATGGGGTGGGGAGGGATGAAATTGCATTGCCAACTCAGGAATATTCCAATAGTGTCAGCCAAGGAAATAGAACCTCAAAGTCTGCAAATAGGGACAGCAGCAACTCAAGGGGACAGAGTTATAGTTCATCTAGTGATAAAAGAACTCCTCAATATGAAAAAGCCAAAGGTGGTTATGGAGCATTCGTTAAGTGTATGATGTTTAATGCTCAGAGTATCCGTTCCAAATTTGATGAGTTCAAGTGTTATGTTGCTGAGGAGGAACCGGATTTTCTTTGCATTACGGAGGCATGGGTCAGTGAAGGGTATTTTGGAGATAACTTACAGGACTATGAGATCCAGGGATACAATATGTTTTCGTGCAATAGGGGTCCAGCAATGAAAGGGGGTGGTGTAATGCTCTATATGAATAGCTTATTCAGCTCTCAAAAAGTAGCAGGTGGGGATAAAAATGTGTCTGTGGAGTCCATTTGGCTTGATGTCACTGTGGGAAAAGGCAACAGCAATACTCTTAGGATAGGAGCTTTCTACCGATCAGGAACCCTGCCACATTCTCAGCAACTGGAGCTTGACAAGGTGATTTGTGAGGAAATCAGTAGAAACTTTAAGAGGAAGTGCCTTATTCTCGGTGACTTTAATCTAAAAGGTTATGAATATGCTGGTGTTGGCACCCCATCATGCAAAATGTTTAGGAAATGCCTTGAAGAGGACCTGTTCTTACACCAGTTTGTATCGGAACCTACCAGGCATGGTTCATTCTTGGACCTTGTATTCTCGGATTTAAGTAACTTGGTTCAAGACTTGACTGTAGGCGAAACTCTGGGAAAAAGTGACCATAACATAGTTAGATTCAAGACACATGTAGGGGAAATTATCAAGGATAATTTGGCAAAGGTTCCAAATTTCAACAGAGCAGACTTTAACGGCATGAGAGCGGCTTTAAGTGCCATCAGATGGGAAGAAGAATTCTCCATTTTAAATGCCTGTGAAATGTGGGAAAAGTTCAAATCTTACTTGAAGAAAACTCAGATTAGACATGTCCCCCAAAAGCAAAGACGCAAAAGAAGGGTAGGAAAGCCAGCATGGCTTACACCAGACGTGATAAAGGCAATTAAGGCTCAGAAAACTGCATTTAGAGTTTTTAAAGAACCCTCAAATGTCGTTAATCTAAAGGCGTATCGAAAAGCTAGAGACACTGTGAAGCAAAAAACCAGAGCAGCAAAGCGAGCAAAAGAACTGGATTTAGCTAGAAACTGTAATGGGGACAGTAAAAAGTTCTTTAGTTTCTACAAGCTGAGTAAAGTTTCTAGCACAATTGGTCCACTGGAAGTAAACGGGACTACATTGGGTGAGGATAGCGAGATGGTTGAGGAGCTGAGCAAGTAGTTCAAATCAGTGTTTACATTGGAAGATATGACCAATCTGCCGACCATACACCATAGTTCAGTGACATGGGATCTGACAAATGATGTTGATTTCATTGATAGTGATGTTGTTTACAATCATATCAGGAAAATAAAGCAAAATAAGGCAGCAGGACCTGATGAAATTTATGCTAGGGTGTTGCGGGAAACTGAAAAGGAACTGGCATTTCCACTTAGTACAATATTTTGTAGATCATTTTCACATAATAAATTCCAACCGATTGGAAAAGGGCAAATGTAGTTCCTATTTTCAAGAAAGGAGAAAGAGGGAAAGTTGAAAACTATAGGCCAATAAGTCTCACATCCCTAGTATGCAAGGTACTCGAATCAATTATCAAGGATAGAATAGTTAGTTATCTGGAAGGTAGCAGATTGATTCAAAATACTCAACATGGGTTTAGAAAAGGACGATCGTGTCTCACAAACCTCTTGGACTTTTTGAACTTCGCCACAGAACAATTTGATCAGGGAAATCAGGTTGATGTAGCATATCTTGACTTTAGTAAGGCCTTTGACAAGGTACCTCATAAACGGTTAATGATACAGCTTCAGTCCCATGGTATTGCAGGTAGCATCTTAAAATGAATAGAGTTGTGGCTTTCAGATAGACAGCAAAGAGTGATGCTAAATGGTACAAAGTCATCATGGCAAAATGTTCTTAGTGGAGTCCCCCAGGGGTCAGTACTAGGGCCATTACTGTTCATTATATTTGTAAATAACATTGAAAGTGGCCTGAGCAGTAAAGTTTTGAAATTTGCGGTTGATTTGAAGGTCTTTAGGGCAATAACAGGTCAGGATGAGCATATCTCGCTGCAAAAAGACTTAGACGAACTTGTGAAGTGGTCCGAAGAATGGCAAATGAAATTTAACTTTGATAAGTGCAAAATCATGCATGTAGGTAAGCAGCATATGAAGGCTCCATACTTGATGGGTGGCCAAGTGCTATCAGGGACTCAACAGGAGAAGGATTTAGGTGTTATTCTAAACACAAAACTGGGGGCATCAGAACAGACCAAGGAAGCCAGGAAGAAGGCACTGAGAATACTCGGGGCAATAAATAGGAATGTATCATACAGAAGTGAGGAAGTGATCAGGAAGCTTTACTGTGCATACGTCAGGCCACATTTGGAATACTGCATCCAAGCTTGGGCTCCTAGCTATGAAAAAGATTGTTGGCTTTTGGAGAGAGTACAAAAGAGGGCTACAAAAATGGTTAATGGCATAAGCAACCTGGCATATGAGGAAAGATTGAAGAAATTGAATATGTTTTCACTTAGATATAGAAGGCTGAGAGGAGATCTCATCGAGGTCTTTAAATTTGTCAATGGTCTGGAGAGGGGATACCTTGGGGAAATGTGTGAATTTAACAGAAATGATGCAATTAGAGGTCATAAATTCAAAATTAAAGTTAACCACAGCAGAACAAGGTTAAGGCAAACTTTCTTCACCAACAGGGTAGTGGAACACTGGAACCAGCTGCCAGAAAACATCGTCAGTAGCATCACATTGAACATCTTTAAAAACAGCATAGACAATCATTATAAGAATATAGGGCTTGCTTTTCAGTATTACTGGGTGGGCTGATTGACAGTTTTGGTGGGCAACTGGTTCAGTGTACAGAGTGCAACCAAGAAGGGCCCTTGTGGCTCATAGTTGCACTAATCTTTTATGTCTTTATGTCTTTATGAAATGATATTGACACACTGGGTATGCTGGAACTGCAATATATCAAAGAAAAATGTCAAATCGGTGTGCCTACATAGCACATCAATTTTTGTCACCACACACTTCAGCTGATAAAAGTGAATGTATATAAATATCAGATGCCAGAACAAGCTGCGGTTGCTAAAACCATAACACGACAAAAAAGGTCCCAAAATTACATTGCAACACCATGTGCACATGGATGAAACAGAAGGAGACTGATCCTGGATCTTTGAAATCTAGAGCATTGTCCTCTAACAAAATACAAATATTTTCCAGTTTGAAGGTTGAATGGTGCCACATCCACAAAGTGTTGATTTATTATTTGATGTAAGGTTCGCAACGCCCTTGGAAATCACAGTGTTTCATATACTACACAGGAAAAACACTATCTTCCATGAGAAGGCATGCTCACAATTTTTTTCTTCTAAATCCAGAATTAAAAAACACATTAAACAAAAAATAATGATGTTCAAGTCTTCTTGAAAAATAGATGAGATTAGGTTGGGCTAGGTTTTTAGGTGCTTTTTTAATGACTTGAAAATGTTCTTTTAACTTCTTCATACATGAAGTGATATGCTAGATTAGGTTAGGCTATGTAATATTTAAAAAACATTTATTTGTATGCCAAATTTCCGAACTCAAAGCCAGCTTTTTGGTGCTACTTTGCCTGCTAACTGAAAAGTATTCATTTGCACAATAAATGAGTGGCCACTTCATGAATCTTGCATTAGAAAATGGAATTCCAAGAATTCAACATAACTTTCAAGTACAAATTGCCCCGGCCATGCTCGTTGGTGCTTCCGAATGTCCATTTGAAACTCATGTTATTTCCTTTTAGCTTACTGTACCGGCAGTTCAGATTCCAATTGCGGTCATGTTTTTGGAATCTGGGAAATTTGCATCCTTCCCAAAAATCAGTCTTGGACATTAATCATGCAACACGACCCACAATGACAATATGTGATGGACATTCATTGGCAGAATTGCATGATTGACATGAGTTAAATTTTTCAACAAAACTGTCGTTAGATTTATATCTCAGAATCATGGAATTGGGAAGAACGTTTTTAGTCAGTCGGACATAAACTTGCAGATCAAAATGTATTTGTGTTTGTGATGTTCGAGGCTACATTTTTAATATTTCGGTCGGTTGTGGCATTTGTATGGCATAGCAATAAGCTTAAACTCTCCGACGCAACACATGCGGCACAGCTTAACAACCAATGAGATATAAGAGTAAAAATCGCCATGACTTTCATGACGAGATGATATTCTAGATGTTTGAAATCCCAGCACTAAACCATTTTCCTCATCATGGCCAGGATTCCAATGAATCCCAAAGTCCCTCGACACCCACAATTAGGTACATGGCGTATAATTAAAGATGACCATACGTTTCCAACCATAGTTCCTTCGTCCGTTCGCGGCTGACGATGACGACATTTACGAATGGCGTAGCCGCGTCGCAACTGCATGTGTGCTTAATTATTGAGAAATGTTTCGAATGGTTTCATTTAGAAAAAGTAGTGAAATTAATTACTTCTATTTATTTTGTATTTATACCTCACACTATTACAACATATTTACATTTGCGTATTGATGGCCAGAATTCCTCTTTTCACATATCTATCATCGAATATGAAATTATAAAGTTCCATGCCCACCTTGACCATTTCTGTAAGTGCAGAAACATGCATATAATTATGAGAAACACAATTCATACAAATGCAGCGAAATTTCCTTCTTATTTCCGACATATCAGCTGGAAAATTAAAACCGAGGATTTATTTTACAAAATCGTTAAAATGTTTCTACATATTTTGTCGCTAGATATCTGATATATTTCGTCTTGGGCTAAGCGACTATTGGGGGTGAACGTACCACCACTTTCCTCAATGGGGTATCCTATTTCAACCATGGCACCAATCAGCTTACGTTTCCCTGGTATTCGACAAATCGGATTTTAGAAGGACCTACGGAAGATATGTGGCTTCCTCAGGGCTGGTGCTACCAGATCCCGAAGTGATATCCACAAATATATTCTAACCAGAGGCGAATACAGGGATGGGAACCAGTGGAAACATGCCTCCCTTCCGTATGGAAAGATGGCTGCTCTCCATAAAAGCTCGAGTGCACTGGCCCACCTTCTATTCCAAGTATTTTTCAGCCAATAGCTCATCTCTCGGAGGAAAGGGCGAAGGAGAAGACGAAATAGAAAAGGAGAGGAAAGGAGAAAAGGCGTCACTTCAACATGCTTGAGTTGACCACTCCCTGGTTAATCGATTCCCTACGAAATGCGTCGTTTCAGAGCTTTTGTAGTGATGGCTCTCCGATGAAATGGTGCTACTTTAAACAAGTGAAGATTATTTATGTGAACATTTATGAATCCACTCCTGCTACAACTTTTCCATGCAATTTTGATAAATATCTTCATGTCCATGACACATCCATGTTATCACAGTGGAGGCTCATAATGTTTTCGACGGTATTGTGCCACCAAAGAGTTACGTTATCAGATCCATCTGCTACCCTCCATGGAAGGTAAGAGGGTACTTTTTGCACCTCTGCAGACCATCATCCTCCGTAGCGCCTCACACCATTTCATCCGTGGCTACTTCAGACTACATTGTCTTCCGCGGCTGCTTCGAACCATTATCATCCGTGGTTGCTTCAGACCATTATTCCGTGTGGATGCTTCAGACGACGTAAAAGTACTAGTCCGCCAGGGTCGCCGGTCGTCCCGGTGATCAGCAACAGGCGGGTCAATATGCGGACCACGTGGGCGGCGTCGACTATGACTTTCGCTGCACACGAACACGTCTGACCGTTGTACACAGCTGACCGCTGTACACATCTTACCATTGTACACAGCTGACCGCTGTACACATCTTACCGTTGTACACAGCTGACTGTTGTACATACCTGATCGCTGTACGCAGATGACTGATGTACGCAGATGACTGTTGCACGCAGATGATCGTTGTACTCAAATGACTGTTGTACATAGCTGACTGTTGTACACAGCTCACTGTCGTGTACAGCTCACTGTTGTGCACAGCTGACTGCTGTACACAGCTGGTTGCTGTACAAAGCTGACTGTTGTACACTGTGGTGTGACGACACCTTTCTGATAGAAGCGTGTCGCCAAGTGTTGCTGCCGACAGACAGATACGAATTGGCGTCGTTGCCTGCGGCGCCATAAACTCCGACACTGCTTCTGCTTCCGGTGAACATAGTGCATGCGCAGCGTGAAGTAAGACGAAATTTAATGTCTGCAGCGGTGTTCACTTTCTCTCTGACTCCGGTAAAGACAACCTCTTCCCGGCATTAAATCAACTATGGACTGACGGCACTTTCCCACCCTCTTGGTCTATTAGTACTATCATCCATATCTCTAAGCCTTCCAAACATCGGCACTTCCCCTCAAGTTATCGTCCTATCACTCTCATTAGCTGCGTTTGCAAAATATTTGAGCGCATGGTCAATGAATGAATCTTGAATCTCGAAAACAACAAAATTATCTTTCCCTTTTAGAGCGGTTTTCGAACAAGGCGAAGCGCCGCTGACAACCTAATCGAAATTGTTGATCCAATCACATTGATTCATGGTGCTCCCCCTAGTTGCTACAGATCCCCACTAAATTGGCCACTGTGCTCCTCTCCCGGCTTGCCAGGCATATCCCACCTAGCTCACCGCTCCGCTATCGCGATCAAATTATCCACCTCCAAACCTTCAAATATCTCGGAATTATTATTGACAAAGGACTTTATTTTTCCCCACCTTATCCATATTAAACAGCGTTGCGTTGTGTGTCCTAATCTCCTGTGTTGTATCTCCGGTCACGACAGAACAGATGAGGTGCAGACAGGACTACTCTTAACAAAATGTACATTGCCCTCATTCGTTCAATCCTGGAATACAATGCGTTTATCTTGGAGCATGTGTCTCCAACACTCACTAAATCACTAGAATGCACAGAAAATCCCGCACTCCGACTCATCACCGGAGCACACCACACCACACCTGCCACCAGTCTCCGGGGTGAGGTCAATCTATCCAGCCTATGACACCGCAGAACACCAAAGCTCATTAAATACCATTTCCGGACAACACAACTAAATCACCCCCCTCCAGTGCCGCAGGGTCTAAACCCCCGGTTCGACGCACCAGAAACAAAAATAAATACAGCATTGTTATTCACTTGAAGCAGGTCCTCACATGTACACTGAAATTTGCAGATGTTCTCCTTGACCGAGTTTCTCCTTCTCCCATTATGACACATGAAACACCTCAAACTTGAGCATCTATTTGGGCAGAATAAAATCCTGCTCACCCCCATAGACGTTCAAGTCAAGTTTGTTTGCATCAATAGGCCCACCCACACCACATCTTTTACACTGGCGGCTTCCGTACCAGCAATGGTACGGGCGCTGCCTGGTGCGGCGGGCCCGACACTAGTCAAACCAGAGTAACACTTCATCATTCGGTATGCACAGCAGAATTAGTCGCTATATCCACTTGCCTCCAACACATCAATGGACAACACATCGCTGCCCGTGCTACAATCTGCACTGCCCCACGATCCTCCGTTGACGCCCTCACGGCCATACACAACACCACGCACCCCACACTCCACACCATCCGACACCTCTACCATGACAACCATGCACACATTCAGCTCACCCTCCTCTGGATCTTCGAACATAGATGTATCCCGGGGATTGAACGAACGGATGGTCTCCGGCCCGGGGGCAATCGACCTCCACCCCCGAACAACGGAGTTCCCCTGTCTGCGGTGATCTTCAATCCAATGCAAATAATGTATTTAAGAGATATGTCCGGGTCAGCTGGTCACACGACACCGCACACCTACACGCTATCAGGCCCACACTCTCCAACTGGCACTCCAACCAGCACTCTCTTTTGAACGAGGTGGTGCTCGTCAGATTTCGCCTCGGACACACCAGATTGACACAATTATATGTTTTCATCCACCGCACCGCCTTCCAATTTGCAACACATATCGAGTCCGCATCACTTTCATCCATATCTCGCATGCCTATCCCGCATATGCTCATCGTCGCGCTATTATCCAGCATTTCACCAACATCCATACGCAAATTTAGCGTCGGGCTCTCCTCGGGGATGAACACCCGGCGCTCCACGAGTTACTTTTCCGTTCTTTAAATGATACCACAATTTCTGAACTGATGTGATTTATCTGTCGTACGTTACATGGCCCAAGCTGATATGATGTGAAGTGAAAAAAAACTACATGACACGCGCTGCACTCCTCGTTACCTGTATGACTCCGCTACACACGCCTACCTATCCGACATTGTAAAACACATACATAATCTTTGTTCTACGCCCTTTGTTTGACGGCGTCTCATCTTTCCTCTCCTGCTTAATTGATATAACCGGATGCCATACCAGCCGGTTCAACTCCAGATTTTACCGGCCGATATGCGCCATTGTTTGTGTACCTGCCAAGAAATGACCGGCGCATTGTTTTAAGTAAGAAAAATGAAAATGGACCGAAAATTTTTCGAGTTAGTGGTCGCTAAAGTCAAAAATATTTATCAGCGCCAGATCACAAATATCGTCGCTGATGCGCTTCGCGTATATTAGCAAAAAAGAAGTGTTCTTGGCAAAACTAGCGACTTGTGTGATGTACATTGTCATGCTACATTGTTCCAGAGTCATGTCAAGTCACCGAGGTCAAGTCAGGTCAAGTTCATAACAGGTTAACACACGCCCTAGAGGGGTATGGCGAAATCCGCCAATCCTTCCGATTTTTCGTACATAACTCCATATTGTACCGGCCGATATACGCCAAATTTTTCGCGTACCTGCTTAGTAATGACCGGCGCATTGTTTAAAGTAAGAAAGTTGAAAATCTGCCAAGAAGTTTTCAAATTATGGGCCGTTAAATTAAAAAACAATTCGCAGCGCCAGACCACAAAAATCGGCGCTGATGCGCTTCCCGTATATTGGCAATAGGGAAGTGTTCTTGACAACACTAGCGACTTGTTTGATGCATATTGTTATGCTATATAATTTAAAAGTCATGTTAGGTCGCCGAGGTGAAGTCAGGTCAAGTTCATGATAGGCTAATGGAACCAAAATTGGTCAACTGGAATGTGTGATAAATGCAAATGACTGCCATGCGATTGATGTCACATTACATGTTACTCCCTATACATCACGAAATCTACTGTTTATCATTGTGTGCCTAAGCACTTCCATACTTTATTCATGTATTTCACTCCTTTATTTGCGAAGCCGATTGCGCCGAGCCGCCCAACGGAGCAGTCGGGATGGGAGCCTGGTTCCGGTAACTGGAGCAGGTAATGACCTAATAAAGTGCTCCTATATAGGTGACGTGAGGTCAAATGGCGGAACTGACATCTGTATTGCATCATTAGTAATGTCCAAAACATCATTAATGCCAATTTTGGAGCATTTAGACACAACCACAGCGACCCATAACAATGACAAGCCAAGCCACGCAAAACCAGAACATTTTGCTATTTTGACCTCATTTGACCTTGAAGATATTAACTTAAGGTCATGAACTTTGCATACAATAGAGTTCACTATCGTGCCCATCTACCCTGTGAATTTCGTTGCACTGGCCTTCATAGGAGCTGAGATCTTAGGGGGGTGGCGGAATCCGCCCCCCTCCAGTGCGCGTTATTTTCAGAGGCCCTCCAGGGCGCGTGTTAACGTAGCAATATCTAACGAATGGTACACTGCCTCTGCCAAACATTAAACAAATCGCATTGTCGCCTGCTGTCGGATCGCGATTCAAAGACGAAAGTATGCAAGACAAATGCGTGCATGATGAATGCACGCAAGGATATACACGCAAGCAACTGCATGCGTAAAGCACAAACATACTTCAGCACAAATGTGCATAAGCAAACGTTAGCAATCAAATTCGCCCATCGCTTTAGTCCGACCCAGTGTGACGCGGCCAGCGTCGTCTCGGTCCGTTGGTCCGTGCGTTCCTTCACCATATGTGTATTTCAACGCAACGCAGGGGGAACAGTTATGCTTAAGTTAGATTGAATCGGCCATGCAAAAGGTAAAGCAATCGGTGCTGTAAAATGTGCGCAGACCGCATTTGACCAACGTGACACTCGCCACATCACTACTGAACTCTGGAACAGCACCGTCCTAACGGAAAACTTGTTCTTTTAGTAAGTATGCAAGCTTAATTTTGACCCACGCACCTCTATCAGCATTCATGAAATGTAGGAAGCTAGCTCAGACTTATCAAATACATAACATAGGGTTCGATTAGAAACATTGGACGAGCGAAACACTAGAAACATTGGCTGTAATTTCGGCATGTCTGCATTGCAAATTAATCCGATTAAATCTAAATTAGAATGGTTGGACGAATGTGGCGTGTGCACCTCACACTGAGATCGTGTGCGTATCTGGAACACAAATGCACTACTTCGAATTGTCGAACAAGCGCATGTGACACACTGTGCGGCACTAATTTTTTGTCCACATCTACGATAAACGTTTTCGCACCATTTTCAAGTGAGTGTGTGATAGTGTGTTTATAAACACACCGGATTAGAAAGGTCATTTGCGTTTTCTTTGAAGCAAAGCTGTTTTGTATGCAAAGTCAGAGCAAGTGTACATCTACGTCGATTGAAAGCATTTCATTTTTTTTTGTGGGTGTGTGCGTGCGAGCTAATATGCTGGGGAGAGACAGGGCCGCAGGGGAGGGAGGGGAGATGAGAACGACCGTGACTGAAGTGATCAGAATTGATGTTATGTGTTTATATGTTAAGCTATCGCAAGTCGGCTGATGTTCATGCGACGCCATGCGCGATGGCTATTTACATGACGTGACTGACACAGGTGCAATTTCGCGGCCATGCAGTGTGTCAGCCGTGTCAGCTGTGTCAGTTGTATCAGTTGCGTCAGTTGCGTCAGTTGAGTGCTGTCTACGTTGTTCCTGCTGGTTTGGTAGCGTAGGGATGACCAAGCTGTTAATGGAGTTGGCCTGTTTACGTGTCATCCAGCAGCGAGGAAAACGAGTGAGGAGGTGATATCCTCTTGTTCTAAAAAGGCCTTAATTGAGTATTTTTGGATCTCGTACAGTCTAAGAGCACTACAGGTCTTATATCATGTAGTCTATGGGTGTCATACAGTCTGCAGCTACCACGCAGCCTATGACTATTTTTCGTTGATAATTCATGCTTAAGGGAGCAACGACTGCAAGGTCATTTAGCGCCCACGAAAGGTAATTGCTGAACACGTTTCAATACGACGTCCCCTGTCCTACACGTATTCTTCCTGGTGCATATGCTAACGCTCCGGATAGATGGCACACATTCGCGTTAAAGAGGAGGTGAAGAGCTTTCCAGGAGTATCGAAGGGTAATAGATCACATAATACTGCTGGAAGGGAGGGAATAATGCATGGTCACTCCAGAAACTACGGTGACTCTGCAGGCAAATAGTCGGGAAGAAAATCAGAACTGGGCCAATTGTGTTTATTGCGTTCCATGCTGGACACAGTGGACCATTCTCACCAATGAGTAAGCATGGGTGGGGTCAGAATGTCCTATGCGTAGATGGCACAGCGTCACCTTGTCTCGCCCTGTCCTACGCGAGCACGAAGGCCACTAGCTGAGCGGTAGCCTTATTCCCCGTAATTTGTTCGAAACAAGTTCGTCCCAGTTCGCTTGCCATTTGCTTGCCAGAAAAATAGAGGTCCCTGGGTATTAGTCCCTGGCTGAAGTGCCGAAAAGCTCTTTCTCCCCGGGTTTATCTGACATTTCGTGCATGTCTGGGGAAAAAGGTCTTTGGCAAGTGATATAACTAGTCGGACCTCATTCCTAGTCTACTAGTTGAACCTCGGAGTATATGAATAGGGCTGGTTTTTCCTGAGTGTTAGTGGGGGTGCAGTTGTTCTTAATGATGCGGTCTAAACATCTTGGTCGTCATAGCTGACACATCCGCCCTCCAGGACCTTCTGTCCCGCTTGCAAAGCGTGTCGGGGCTAACTTGCACTATAGGGAAGAACGTAGACAATATCATTCTTCTAGACATTAGCATAGACACATCCGCAGGCGCCTTTGCCACAAACGTCTCCCGGAAGCTAACGGACACCGGAAAATGTCTTAGCGGCAAAAGTGAGTGCCCAGACAGGCACAAGGCCGGTGTCATCAGAGCTTATGTGCACAGGGCCATTAACCTTCCCCGTCTTTCCGGTCATATTCTCACACCCAGTCTCGGGGGAGGGTTGATAGGAACCCCTTTAATCTCCAATCTAAGCGTCGCACGAAAACGGAAGATGGTATGCGCAATCAAAACTGAAGAAATAAACTCATCTCGTGCGTTTTGTTTCGTCCCTAAAGACAATTTCGAAATTTGAGTTTTCAAGTTTTCTTTAATTTTCCTTTTCCAATGGGTCGAGCAAACCGAGAAACGTTGTTGGGAGTCAACTTGTGCTAGTAAAAAATCTTACTTTAGCCAGAATCCTGAATTTGAACTGAAATTTGGCAAGTACGCAAAATTTATATGTATTCAAAAGCGAAAGAAAATGAAAAATTTCATTCGTGCGTTTCTGGGCATCCGTAAAGATAAGCAAACGCTGAAAGTTTCATTAAAACATCTATATCCGTTAAAGCGTGACGACTGGTTTAACGTTTTTTGGAGATGACCTCACTTGACCTTGACTAACTCGTGGACCCTAGATGACCTGACCGAAAAAATTTTGAATCAGCATGTCAAATTGATGTTGGAAAAGGTATGCCAAATTTGGGCGCGCTACCGCGCGCTGTTCGTCCGCTATCCGCGAAAAGCCTGAGGGGGCGGTTGGAGACTCCCCGAGACGGGACGGGCTAGTTTTGAAAATGTCCGTGGAAGGATGGAGGATGAACCGTCCCATGTATATTTATATATATCAGAATTTTATCAGGCAATTAATAAAGCAACATGTGCTATAATTAAATTGAACTGATATGGCGTTTTAGGAATTCTGAAAGGCCAAAGATGAAGACAGGAACCACTGTATCAGCACTACGCTATACTTGCATGCCAGTGGAATTTCCCCCGCGTTTCTAGCACACGGAGGTTTGAAGCTAGTGCTGAGGCTGATTTGAACCCAGGTTGACCTACCTTGTCTCGATCCCTTATTACTGTGATCAGTATGAATGCATTCGTAAGTGAGAGTTTAAGAAACACAATGCAGAAAGAAAACGAATTCTGCCTTTTGATGAAGTATTTTCAGGGATATAGGTCGAGGTTGGCATGCTAGCATATGACCTCTGGGAATCTCATTATCGGCCAAAATGCACAAAAAGGCAAGCTACGGGCTCGACATAATCACAAAGTTCTAAGGGTGTTCTGACAATTGGACATTGTGGATGCCACACTGCCAGAAAAAAGAACAAAGTTTTATGTTACCTATGCAACATGCATTTTCCGACGAACAGTGATATGGTTCTAATAAGATGGTTGATACAGATGGATATGGTTCTAATAAGTTTCATTCGCTTGGTGATGTGATGTTCCAGCTCCATGTCTAGTGATGGGGCTGACATCGTCCAGCACCTCGGATAGGGATATGAGAGAAGACCGAAGATGTTTGTAACAGAGCATTAAGACAGCGTTGGTGTATGTCAGAGGTAAACAGATAAAGAACAGTAAGCTCAAGTTGTGGTATTTCAACTGCTCCTGCCACGAAATGGAGGTTTTTAGCAAGTTGGGCTTATCGGTATTCCATGACGTTTAGGGCTTTCTCAGCGCCGCCCGCCTTACATATCGGTAATTGACATAGAGGGTGTACCCAAGGATGTTGAGATTGTAGCAGTCGTCGATCAACAGTTCATTTTGTACATTTTCCCCGAACTCTGCCAAATGGGACATGACAGATTAAGTATTTCATTTTAGCGATAATACAGTGTCGTGTGTGTCGAAAAGCAATTGGGGTCTGCTCAATCAATTGTGATTGAACTTCGTCAGTAGAGTCAAGATGACACGTGCAAGTGAGTAAAAGCCAACAGCCACCTCCAATAACTACGAAAACATTACGGAACAAATTTGTCGTGCCTCATCGTAGGTCGCGTGCACTGTTTGACACCGTTATGACACAAAATTTGTTGCCTCCTTGTACGACGCGTGCACTGTTTGGCACCATTACGGCACAGGCCTGTCATGCCTCCTTGAACGTCGCGTGTACCGTTTGACACCGTTACAACACAAAATGTGGTGCCCCATCGTCCGTCGCGTGCACCGCTTGGCCGCAGCTGGGGGCACGTTCGGCTGAATAGCCCAATCGGGACGCTGATTGCTCCTCCGGCGCCACGCCAGCTGGGAGCTGGACGATTTACCGACAGGCAGGGGCGGATCCAGGAACTCTCATGTGAGGGTGCACTCGTCTGAAGGGTTGCCGCCGAAAAAAATCCCATTGAAGGGGGCCTTCCCATTGAAGGGCACGAGGGAGGGGAGTGTGCACTCGAGCATACTGCAGCGAATATTTTTTTCTCTTAGGGGTGCCTATAGCTGACACATCCGCTGGGCGGGGAAGAGGTGAATACTGAAGCCTGATCAGACGGCCGCCTTTTCCCAGTTTCTTACGCCACCTTTTTGTAGACGAAGCGCTGGGAATTGGGGGCTTGTCCCGGCCCTGTATCCGCCTTTGCCGACTACGCGGACACGTGCGCAGTCGCGTGGGTCGGGTCCGCGAACAATTCACTGCCAGTCCGGGGACTGGCAGACAAACACTTCCTAGCAGTCGCATATGTATGGCCCGTCGACAGCTCCTGGGAACTGGCAGACAAACACTTTACCTAGCAGTGGCACAGGTCGAATCCGTCGACAACCTACCTCGAAACCAGGCACTGGCAGACGTCTCGCGGAGATTCCCGGTAGTCGCTACGTCTTGTACACGTATGTGATGAAAACTAAAGAATTATTAACCAGGGGTTATTATTATTAATTATTATTAACCAAATTATCAATTATAATTATTGCAGTTTTTCCGGTCAGATCATCACACCCCGTCTCGAGGGAGGGGGAAGAGGCGGTTAGCAACCCCGTCTAAAATACAAACTAAGCATCGCACGAAAACGAGAGAGGTGTCATCGGAAAGCGCTCCACCAGTAGGGTCCGGATCCACCCCCAAAACATCTTCCCCCAAAAGTGACGTCACCAGGGGGGCTATATTTTCACGACTTCACGACTTACATTATGTTTTTGGATCTGGGGAGTTCATTTTGGGGGATATATGAAAAAACAAAATGTATTTGGAATGAGAAAAGGACAGTGAAATTGACGAAGGCTATATTTCTTTGCCCCCATTTTTCTAAAGAAATTTCAAAAAAATTTCGAGTTGTCAAGTTTTCATTAATCTTCCTTCTCCAATGGGTAGAGAAGATCGAGAAACGTTGTTGGAAGTCAACTTGCCCGAATAAAAATGCTTACTTTAGCCAGAATCCTCTATTTGAACTGCAATTTGGCAAATGCGCAAAATTTATGTAGTCACAAACGGAAAAAAATGAAAAATTCCACTTGTACGTTTTCTTGCATCCATAAAGATAAGCAAACGCTGAAAGTTTCATTAAAATGTCTGTATCCGTTAAAGTGCGACGACTGGTTGAACGTTTTTGGAGGGGACCTCACTTGACCTTGATTAATTCGTTGACCCTAGATGACCTGACTTAACAATTTTGAAACAACATGCCAAATTGATGTAGGAGAAGGTATGCCAAATTTGGGCGGCCGTTCATCCACTATCCGCGAAAAACCTGAGGGGGCGATTGAAGACCCCCCGAGACGGGACGGGTTAAGCATACGGTTACACGGCTGCACACAGTGACCCCGATTCGTCACATGGCGTAGCCTGTCCCGGGACCGGCCGGCCCCGAATGTCCTGTTCTGTGTTAACATGGTGTGCAACCAGTGCCGAGACTGGCCAGTAGGTCGCATTCCCGACTGTCCGGTCCTTAACACGCGCCCTGGAGGGGGGGGGGGCGAAATCCGCCCACCCCTCCGGTTTTTCGTAGATAACTCCAGATTTTACCGGCCGATATGCGCTATTTTTGTGTACCTACCAATAAATGACCGTCGCGATGTTTGAAGTATGAAAAATGAAAATCGACCGAATTTTTTTCGAGTTAAGGGTCGCTAAAGTCAAAACATTTTCTCAGCGCCAGATCTCAGATATCGTCGCTGATGCGCTTCCGGTATATTAGCAAAGAGGAAGTGTTCTTGGCAAAACTAGCGACTTGTGTGATGTACATTGTCATTCTACATTGTTCCAGAGTCATGTCAAGTCACCGAGGACAAGTCAGGTCAAGTTCATAACAGGTTAACACACGCCCTAGAGGGGGTATGGCGAAATCCGCCAATCCTTCCGATTTTTCGTACATAAGTCCATATTGTACCGGCCGATATACGCCAAATCTTTCGCGTAGCTGCTTAGAAATGACCGGCGAATTGTTTAAAGCAAGAGAAGTGGAAAACGGCCGAGAAGTTTTCAAGTTAGGGGCCGTTAAAGTAAAAACAATTCACAGCGCCAGACCACAAAAATCGGCGCTGATGCGCTTCCCGTATATTGGCAATAGGGAAGTGTTCTTGACAACACTAACGACTTGTTTGATGCATATTGTTATGCTATATAATTTAAAAGTCATGTTAGGTCACCGAGGTCAAGTCAGGTCAAGTTCATGACAGGCTAATGGAGCCAAACTTGGTCAACTGGAATGTGTCATAAATGCAAATGACTGTCATGCGATTGATGTCACTTTACATGTTACTCCCTATACATCCCGAAATATACTGTTTGTAATTGTGTGCCTAAGCATTTCCATACTTTATTCATATATTTCACTCCTTTATTTGCGAAGCCGATTGCGCCGAGCCGCCCAACGGAGCAGTCGGGATGGGAGCCCGGTTCTGGTAACTGGAGCAGGTAATGACCTGATAAAGTGCTCCTATATGGATGACCTGAGGTCAAATGGCGGATCTGGCACATGTATTACATCATTAGTAATGTCCAAAACATGATTGATGCCAATTTTGGAACATTGAAACACAATCACAGCGATCCATACCAATGACAAGCCAAGCCACGCAAAACCAGAAAATTTTGCTATTTTGACCTCATTTGACCTTGAAGATATTGACCTAAGTTCATGAACTTTGCACAATAGAGTTCAGTATGGTACCCATCCATCCTGTGAATTTCGTTGCTCTAGCCTTCATAGGAGCTGAGATCTTAGGGGGGCGGAATCCGCCCCCCCTCTCCAGTGCGCGTTATTTTCAGAGGCCCTCCAGGGCGCGTGTTAACATGGTGCGTTCCGAGTCCCGAGACCAGCCAGTTCCGACTGTCCTGTCCTGTGTTATCATGGTGTGTAACCAGTCCCGAGATCGGCCGGCTCCGACTGACCGGGCCTGTGGTAGAATGATGAGTTCCCAGTCCCGAGATCAGCCAGCCGGTCCTGTCTGGTCCTGTGTTAATCCGTTCCGTCTCGGGGGGTGTCTTCAACCGCCCCCTCATGGTTTTCGCGGATATTGAACGAACGGCGCGGGACAGCGCGCCAAAATCTGGCATACCTTTTCCTACATCAATTTGGCATGCTGTTTCAAAATATTGAAGTCAGGTCATCTAGGGTCAACGAGTTAGTCAAGGTCAAGTTAGGTCACCTCCAAAATGTTAAACCAGTCGTCACACTTTTACGGATACAGATATTTTAATGAAATTTTTAGTGTTTCCTTATCTTTAGGGATGCAACAAAACGCACGAGAGGAATTTTGTATTTCCGTTTTTGACTACATATAAATTTTGCATATTTCCGTATTGCAGTTCAAATCGAAGATTCTGGCTCGAGTAAGCATTTTTTATCATGGCAAGTTGACTTCCAACAACGTTTCTTCGTCTGCTCTACCCATTAGAAGAGGAAAATTAAATAAAACTCGAAAACGCAAATTTTTTAATTTGGATAAAATTGGCAGATCCAACGAATTTTATGACCCTGGTAGATTTCGCTGTTCTTTTCTGATTCCAAATATTTTTTTTTTTAAAAAATATACCCAAAAATGAACTCCCCAGAGCCAAAAACATAATGTAAGTCGTGAAAAGTCGTGAAAATCTAGACCCCGTAGTGACGTCACTTTTGGGGAATTCTTTTTGAGGGGTGGATCCGAACCCTACTCATCGTGCGCTTTTCGATGACACAAATTTCGTTTTCGTGGGACGCTTAGTTTGGATTTTAGAGGGGGTTACCGACTCTAGCGCCACTCAGGACATTTCCCAATCCCGCGGCCCACCGGCGAAACAGTGTGGGCTGCGCCATTAGCCGTGAATGTGCATAAAGTGTGTCGTGAACCAACCAATAAACAATAGAGGGGGTTACTGTGGCCCCCTCCCCAGACGGGGTGTGAGGATCTGGCCGGAGAGACGGCGCGGGTTAACATGGTGTGTTCTCAGTCGCGAGACTGGTCAGCGGGTCACACTCCTGAATCTCCGGTCCTGTGTTGACGTGGTGAGGCGACACTCATTCTCCTCCGGCCACGGGGATGACATGCCACGGGCACGAATAATCTGTTACCGGAGTGGCCACTGACGCCGACAATGGAAGAGACTGACGGCCTAAGAGTATTGCAATCTAGCCAGGGAAATGTTTCAGGATGGCAGATGTAGCCTACATCCCGATGTTCATGCATTCGCGGACGGAAAATACATTAATGGAAGTAAAGAGAACTACGGAGTTGGAGAATTAATTTCATTGTCGGTGGCTATCTTAAGCACACAGTCGCAAGAGGCCGTCGTTAACATCGCACGTTACAGGGCACCACGTGATTCATAACTGTCAACAAAACTCATAAAAGGCGAATATTGCAGATGCTATCTCGACATGTATCAGCACGGAACATGCGTGAGTCTCGTGGTTTACTGCAAATGCGACGATCGCCATAATTGAAAGATTCATAGCTGACGAGGTTCAAGTAAAGCACCTCTTAAATCTCGCCTGTATGGGGGGGGGGAGGGGGTGCAAGGACTTCTTTGAGTGTTCCTTCCAAACCGATGAACGGATCGCTCTGAGATTTTCAGTACTCTCTGAGGCAATCTTTTGACGACTTTTGGTGAATTTTGAGGACCTCCGACCAGTTTTCAACAAATACGTGATTATCGCACGCATTTTGTTTCGTACTTAGCGTAAGTATGGGCATATAATGAAAAATACAGATGCCCAGATGGGTTCCCATTGCAAAAATAATGTTCGAAAACTCGGCGACCTCGGTTGACCTCTGTTGATCTCGTTTGACCTTTCGATCTTTTTTAGCTGACCTAGGGCAATTTGTCGTTCTGAATTCCAATTCAGCGTCCATTTTTACCCTAGGGAACTTTAAACTTCAAATTTGGAACACCTTTTCGAAAAGTTGGATATTTCGGTTCATGGCTTTGACCTCAATTGGTGGATAATATATCGGTCCAATCACATCGTGTTGCATGTCGTTATGTTTGCAAGGTCTCCCAAAATATATTTCTTGGCATTTCGTGCATATTTATACAGTGGTTTCGATACAACTGACGATTTTCCTAGGAAAAAAACATTTTAGACATTTGACCTGACCTGGAAGGTCAATCATTGACCTTAGAAGGTCATACTGAGTTCAACTCGCGATATTCTCGGCCAGGTCTATAACTTTGGTCTTTGGTTCGTTTTCGCAACATGCACGGTTTCGAATCGCCAGGGGGTGGGGTTCGTACCCCACCCCCCACCCCCTATACAACCGAAGGTGGTAAAATGCCGTATACTGGCGAAGGCTAAGGGCATTTGTTGCCCGTCTATTGGCACTTACCAACCTCGTTAGCTCAGTGCAGAATTAGTCATTCCTAGATTGGAGCGATTTCCTCGTGAGGATACTCCTCTGAATCGGTGGGGGCGTCGGTAGCTCAGTGGCTAACCTGGGCGTCCGGGGAACCAGAGGCACGGGGTTCAATTCCCCGCGGTGCCCGTCTGTCCTGCCAGGATGAGAGGCAGGCGACGCCATATGACATCAGCTGCCGAGTGCTCCCGAAGCAACAACCAACAGCAACGAATGAGCTGGAATTGTGGGATGGAATTACGCGATAGTAGCCGTTCGTTGCGACAACAACATTCTTAGGCATCATAGACCCACGACGTCCGGTATGGCTACACATCTCAAATATAAAAAACGCTCAGATTCGAGGACCTTCAGATCAGCTGATCTGAGGGTCCTCGAATCTCTACACATACGTAAGCTACGGCCGCAACTAAACACACAAACGACGTCTTGGTATATCACATAAAATTACATAAACATAAATTATATTTTATGTATTACGCGTTACATTCGATATATGTCTATATATGTCCGTGCATGTATGTGTCGATATGTATATGGACCATCGGATCGGGCTTCCTCAGAGGATTCTATCTTGACCTAGTTGATTTCTGGTTTGGAGTTTCTTGAAGTGTCTGCATCAATGATTCTTTTCTGTGATTCACGTGTATTTTTGCACGCTTTTTCCCGCGTTTTTTTTCTTCAATTGCTAACCCTGCCATTTTATATATCACTCCTGACGATGGCCCCTGGCCGAAACGTTGAGTAATATAGCATAATCCCTAACGCTACTTTTGATGTAAACTCAGCACCTCCTGGTATATTGAGGGTCGTACATTTCGTCTCACGCAATGTCTAAAACCCAGGAGCACTTAAGAGCCATTCTTCGTTGTATTATTTTAACTCGTCCCGTCTCGGGGGGTCTTCAACCGCTCCCCTCAAATTATTCGCGGATAGCGGACGAACGGCGCGCGGCAGCGCGCCCAAATTTGGCAGACCTTTTCCCACCTTAATTTGACATGCTGATTCAAAATGTTTAGGTCAGGTCATTTAGGGTCAACGAGTTAGTCAAGGTCAAGTGAGGTCACATCCTAAAACGTTCAACCAGTCGTCACGCTTTAACGGATATACATATTTTAATGAAACTTTCAGCGTTTGCTTATTTTTACGGATGCAACAAAACGTACGAATGGAATTTTTCATTTTTTTCGTTTTTGACTACATATAAATTTTGCCTATTTGCCAAATTGTAGTTGGCGTTCAAATACAGGATTCTGGCTAAAGTAAGCATTTTTTTTTCATTGGAGCAAGTTGACCAACAACGTTTCCCAGTCTGCTCTACCCATTGGAAAAGGAAAATTAAAGAAAACTTGAAAACTCCAAATTTTGACATTTATTTTTAAAATGCTGGGGGGGGGGAAGTATAGCCCTGGTCGATTTCGCTGTCCTTTTCTCATTCCAAATACATTTTGTTCTTCCTATATCCCTCAAAATGAACTTATATATCCCCAGAGTCAAAAACATAATGTAAGTCGTGAAAAATCGTGAAAATCTAGCCCCCTGGTGACGTCACCTTTGGGGGGAAATTGTTTTGGAGGGTGGACCCCGACCCTACTCATTGAGCGCTTTCCGATAACGCCTCTTTCGTTTTCGTGTGATCCTTAGTTTTGATTTTAGAGGGGGTCTTCAACCGCCCCCCCCGAGATGGGGTGTGAGGATTTGACCGGAAAGACGGCGCTGGTCAACTATGTTCTGCAAATCGCTGACATTTTCGACCAAGCCATCGCTCGCTCAGTTACATTGATTCTTTTCCGTCACGGAACGTGACGTTTGTGGTCAAGAACCTTCAATGATGCAATGGATATTGGAGCCGTTACAAATGAGCGATATGCTACTTGTTGAACCAAGCATGCAG
This sequence comes from Imbricaverruca yamaguchii, assembly GCA_034440575.1. Classification (NCBI taxonomy): domain Eukaryota; kingdom Metazoa; phylum Arthropoda; class Thecostraca; family Neoverrucidae; genus Imbricaverruca; species Imbricaverruca yamaguchii. Next base: position 31,311 of record JAOTOL010000759.1, on the reverse strand, counting down.
CGCTCCTCATTACATACTAGCGGGGTTAATTAATGAAAGTTTCAAAGATGAAGAATTTGAAACAGCCAAATATATATTGTGTCAGTATGTTGAGGAGGAATTCGAGCCGGTAATCGTCGAGGTCAAAACAAGAAGGCAGAACAATTCACCGATCCCGGAGTATCGTGGTGACGCAAAAAGCATAGCTCTCGGCCATATGATAAATTAACCGTGAGCTATGAGTACATAATCGGCAAACAAGCGACATATTGCATTGTAGTCATGAAAATATGCGTTTTTGCAGTATCATCTCCGTCTCAATTAGATGAAGTACACGAAGCGCTCCTCACAAAAAGAAGCTAGAGATCACAGTGCCATCCTTTCTCCTTTGGATTGCATATATTTGTTTGCTTGTTCTCTATCCCTGCATCCTCCCACCTGCTGTTTGATTGGCGGAGGCGCTGATACTGACTGACTCGCCCCATGTTGCACTATCCTTACCTTACCCAAATTCGACACCCATCCTTCCCAATATTCTATCGCCATATCCCCATTCCGTTGATCTCACTCATTTCGATGGGCATGATTATAGCCACCGTGGTCTGTGGATGTGTCTAGTGAATACAAACTTGGGTATCCGACAGAAATGCACTACTGACTCTGCAAATCAATCATTCGGCCAATTATGGGATATGGTTCCCAAGTTTCGAAAACACTGCTTCAACAACCATCCACATTCTGAACAAATTGCAAAATCAATGTATCGGAATTGCCGCAGGAGCATACAGAACATCACCCTCACGCGCTCGTCACATATACTACCATATAGCCTTACCACAACACAGACGAACTTAGATGTTACTACGAAGCACAACTCATTAGACAACACCCATGTACTCAGCCACTAAAAATTCGCACCAAACGTAAACACAAAGTCGTGAACTCACTACCACTCAAAACAACAATAGGATGCCGCATGCACCAGCAATCCAACTAACTACAAATCACCTTAATACAACTCCCACCACCCGCTGCGCGGTGGAACCACCAAACGCCCACCATACACTTTCTCTTAGACAGAAGAAGCACATTTGCACAGACACGAAAATACCAGTACTCTTTCGGAAATTCATATGACAATACCAAGATTACACCACCATCTACACCGACGGCTCCAAATCACACAGAGCGCAGCAGACGGGCACAGCGGACGGACACAGCAGATGTGAACAGCAGACGGACACAGCAGACGGGCACATCAGTCGGGCACAGCAGAGGGGCACAGCAGACGGATACAGCAAACGGGCACATCAGTCGTGCACAGCAGACGGGCACAGCAGACGGGCACAATAGACGGGCACAGCAGACGGGCACAGCAGACGGGCACAGCAGACGGGCACATCAGTCGGGCACAGCAGACGGATACAGCAGACGGGCACAGCGGACGGACACAGCAGACGGGCACAGCAGACGGACACAGCAGACGGGCACAGCAGAGGGGCACGTCAGTCGGGCACATCAGTCGGGCACAGCAGACGGATACAGCAGACGGGCACAGCAGACGGGCACAGCAGACGGGCACAGCAGACGGGCACAGCAGACGGACACAGCAGACGGGCACAGCAGACGGGCACATCAGTCGGGCACAGCAGACGGACACAGCAGAGGGGCACGTCAGTCGGGCACAGCATAGGGGCACGTCAGTCGGGCACAGCAGAGGGGCACGTCAGTCGGGCACAGCAGACGGACACAGCAGACGGGCACAGCAGACGGGCACAGCAGACGGGCACAGCAGCAATCGCAGCCCCGTGCCCGTCCGCCCGACACAGTATCTACTCACACAGGATAATTATATGCAATCTTATCGGCCTACACTGCTATCTATGACACAAAGACTGCACACTAGGGTGTGTCGCCTGAACGGTTTTTCTTATGCTTAGTGAAATTATCGTGCAGATCACCTTAAAAAACCCTGTGGTCGAAACCAAATCGAAATCAAACAATAAACAAAATATGCGACAGGCCGATAAAGAAACAAATTTGCCGGGCGCCCGGCGTTGAAGTCTCCAGTGATGGCGCTCCGTTGCGATTGGCATCTAACACCACACGTCGGCCGCCGTCGGAGCGCCGAAAAAGACGGCAGTCGGTGCTGTGGATGACTTATGAATGGATTCTGGTAATTCAAAAACAGATCAGGGGAGCCGGGATATATCTGATTGTAAAGATTAAACTTCACTGAAGGACTGATCGCTCCACTTTCCTTTGTCTGTGCTCCACCTTTCACAGTGCTATGAATCATCATTCGAATAAATCATCGGAGGGCCGCCGAGACAAGGCTGCCTTGTCTCGGCGGCAGAGACCCGGCGGGACGGCCCGAAAAAGAGTGGTTTGGTGTCTGCAAGTTGTGCCCACTGCCTGTGAAGTGTGATATTACCGGCGTTGGTGTGATCGGGGTAAGAGTTCGAACATGAAGACCCGCGCTTCCACCAAAGGGCTTTTGGTTCCTTCTGAACTAAAAACAAACCGACTGCCCACGATAATTGACCTTCTGAACTACTTGAGTAAAGTGAATAAAGACTCATGCGTTGCGAACAAAAGGTTGAAAGAGAGGCTAGCACCCCATATAAAGTTTGTCGCGGAAAGTGTGATGAAAATGTGGTGCTGCGAAGGAATACCAATTGTTGGGAGGGCCCGAGTCGAACATATGGTTCGAGAATGCCGCGATCGCTACTTGCGATACATGAAAACTGCTGGAAAGAAGTCGGCATCACCAGGTGTACGTCCGTCCGGTGATGAGTGATTTGGAAAATTGTTTTATATAGCCCGCTGCAAATGTGCTGATATCGATAGCTGCAAATGTGCGATGGCGGACAAAGTGCCACGAATGGAGTTTCCCTTTGTCCAAGACCAGAGAGGACCTCGCCAAATGCAAATCGGCACCGCAGATATCCGTGAAACCACTCGTCGACGCGCCATGGACGAAAGGAGGCGTCTGACCGCCGAGAGAGTCACATCACCACAACCGGGACCTTCTGGAATGGCCCAGCTAGATTCTAATTCAGACCAAGATTCCGCCACAGATTCATCATCGCTCACATCTGTAGTCAATGAGTCAGAGTATATGGTGAACAGTAACACAGACGAACTGCTAAATACGGCTCTAGCAGCAGATCGGTACGGAGTGTCTAATCGTGCGTGTGCTGCGATCATAAACGGTTTCCAAGTGGACATTGGTCGGATCACTTCTGACGATATGGACTGAATAGTAGATAGCAAAAAAGTATGGCGAGCAAGGGATCGGATTAGAAGAGAGGTAGTAGCCCAGAGCCATGAGGATTATGCAGGTCGTGTATCTGGTCTCTACTTCGACGGTAGAAAAGACGACACGCTTATGACAGCCAGTTCAAAGAAGACGGAAGAGTACATTGTGGTTGTATCCGAGCCAGACAGTGCATATTTAGGACATTTTACCCCACGGACTGGGAAAGCGGAGGACATTTTTGCAGGACCTGAACGCCGTGGCATATGAGTTTGGTGCGGATGTTTCTGTGCTTGGCTGTGACGGCACGAGAGTTAATACTGGCCAAAAAGGTGGTGTTATCCGTTTGTTTGAGCTCGGTCAAAAACGCCCCGTCCACTGGTTTGTGTGCCAACTTCATGCAAATGAACTTAATCTTCGTGCAGTATTTAGCCAGTTAGATGGAGTCACAACAGGACCTAAGTCGTTTAGTGAGCTGATTGGCCGGGCTGCTGCAGGCGCAGTAGAAACCTTGCCAGTGGTCGATTTTGAGCCAATCGATGGCGGAAATGTTTCAGAAATGACGCAGGAGATTCTCAGTGACCTAAGTTCAGATCAGGCTATTCTGTACAGTCTGGCGCGTAGTGTCCAGACGGGCTGTATCTCAGATAGAACTGCGAAAATGAAGATCGGTCCACTAAACCACTCCAGATGGCTGACTGGCGGCGCGAATTCTCCGGCTCTACATATCAACCGACCAGCCATCAGACAGTCTGAGAATGCTAGCGGAGTTCATCGTGTGCCACTATACTCCCATGTGGTTCTGCATCAAGAATAACTGGAAATGTTCTGACGGTCCTAGCAATGCGCTGCACAGCGTGCAAATTCTCAAAAGTTTGCGACCTGAGATAGCGGCCATGGTGCAGCCGGTAATACAGCGCAACAGCTACTGGTGTCACCCTGAGGCAGTACTGCTAGCAATGGCAGCGGGCCAAGATCAAGCCACACGGGAAAGGGCGGTCACTCAAATCCAGCAGTGTCGCAGAACTCAAGTCGATAGTGATACTGACGAAGTGCGGAAGTTCAAGCTTCCAAAAGTGAATATGGGGGCAAACAGCATCATTGAGCTGATTGATTGGTGTAATGAGGCGATAACCGAGCCGCCCTTGACGCAACAACTGTCCGATGATGATTTACTAGACATCATCGCGAGTCCTCTCGAAGTACCGCCATACCCCGTGCACAGTCAGACGGTGGAACGGATGGTGAAAGTGGTGACCGAGGCGTCTTTGAAAGTAATTGGTGAAGAGGCCCACCACGGTTACATTGTGGCGAAGTTGAAACACAGGTTAGCAATGCCAGTGCTCAGCAGCAAAGAGGATTTCATGTCGGGTTTTCTGTCGAGCATGTAGATAAGTAGTACAGTTATAAAATGATAGTTCGTACAAAAAATGTGGCCGCTCATACAAAAGGTGACGTCGCTGTATGCCCGTCCCCTTCGGTTGTAGTGGAACGGAGCATGATGCCGATTTCGCCTGGTCTATTTGTCATAACAATAAGATTTCAAGTGTCTCAGAATTATTTAATTGGTCTTCGATGTAAACAGACGAGGAATTTTGAAGATGTTCAAGCTTTCAAAAGTGAAAATGTTAGCATTATACGCCGATAGATCTACTGATTGAAAATGGAACGAACAAGAGACGTAAAGTGAACCTTTCTTTCATGCGTCAGATATCCAGGTAACTTATTAAGCGACTGGTGCTTATCAAAGCTTTTTACCCCACTAAACACTTTCATTGAGTTTTATTAATAAGCTTCATCACCAGAATCCTTTCATCAGTCATCCACAGCACCAACTGCCGCCTTTTTCGTCACAGCGCCGCGGCGGCGCTCCGACGGTGGCCGGACGCGTGGTGTTAGATGCCAATCGCAACGGAGCGCCATCACTAGAGACTTCAACGCCGGGCGCCCGGCAAATTTGTTTCCTTATCGGCCTGTCGCATATTTTGTTTATTGTTTGATTTCGATTTGGTTTCGACCACAGCTTTTTTTAAGGTGATCTGCACTATAATTTCACTAAGCAAAGTGCAATTTCCAAAAAAAGGTCCTTCGTGACACACCCTACTGCACACATCATATCCGTATACGCCAGATAAGCAGTACAGAGCATAGCACCCACACTCCATTCAAACACCCGCTCATCCCCAAAATAGTACGCATGCATAACAAATTAACCACATCTCGACAACCGCTTCCCCTTTGGATACCGAGCCACACAAGCACACAAGACAACGAACACGCAGACACCGAAGCAAACATAGCAAACAACGAACACTGCAACAGACCACACAGTGTCCCTATTTACATTTCGAATATTACTCCACGATACACCAGGCAATCAACAAACACATCCAACAATCATGTGACTCCGCAAGAATACAGCTCCACGAAATACATCCCAAACATCAACACTGAAACACCATCAATCAAAGCATCAGACATACAGCACGCACACCGACATGACTGTGCATTTGACACACAGCACTCACCCACTCCCACCACAGACCCCCGGTCATAATGCACAATACGTCGCCAACCACTTACAATCAAACACATACGCACACACTGTACCAAATACAGGAAATAAAGACAACATATCACGAACTACTGCAACACAAACAACATCTCACAATGCGTCGCTACTATCCTCGACAACGAACATATCTTCTATTACCTTTCAATTACATGCATACTCCATGCTCTGTGATAAAGATAAAAGCTGATAATAAATGAACGGAAAAGGAAAAGATACGCTAGAAAAGGAAAACAGAAAACATGAACTAGGAAAAAATACAAGAACAAAAAAAAAATTCGGCGACCCGTCCTCCGCCTTACCAACGCTGGAGCCCCCTCCCCCGCCCTGCCGACGGTGGAGTCCCGTCCCCCACCCTGCCGACGGTGGAGTCCCGTCCCCCGCCCTGCCAACGGTGGAGTCCCGTCCCCCGCCCTGCCGACGGTGGAGTCCCGTCCCCCGCCCTACCTACGGTGGAGTCCCGTCCCCCGCCCTGCCGACGGCGGAGTCCCGTCCCCCGCCCTACTAACGGTGGAGTCCCGTCCCCCGCCCTGCCGACGGTGGAGTCCCGTCCCCCGCCCTGCCGACGGCGGAGTCCCGTCCCCCGCCCTACTAACGGTGGAGTCCCGTCCCCCGCCCTACCTACGGTGGAGTCCCGTCCCCCGCCCTGCCGACGGTGGAGTCCCGTCCCCCGCCCTGCCGACGGTGGAGTCCCGTCCCCCGCCCTACCGACGGTGGAGTCCCGTCCCCCGCCCTACCTACGGTGGAGTCCCGTCCCCCGCCCTACTGACGGTGGAGTCCCGTCCCCCGCCCTGCCGACGGCGGAGTCCCGTCCCCCGCCCTACCAACGGTGGAGTCCCGTCCCCCGCCCTACCTACGGTGGAGTCCCGTCCCCCGCCCTACCAACGTGGACCCGCCCCCGCCCTACCTACGGTGGAGTCCCGTCCCCCGCCCTGCCGACGGTTGAGTCTCGTCCGAGATTAGAGTCGTGTCGATTGGAGCCACCGACGCCGACGCCCTCAACGAGCAGAACTGGCTCGAGAGTAGATCTGTGGACTTGCTCTGCCGTCTCTGGCCCTGGAATCGCTAGACTCTGACCTCTGACACCGTCGAGGTGCAGATATGTGTACCTGCTCATCCGTCTCTGACCCTGACGGGTTGGAGATATGTGTACCTGCTCATCGGTAACTGAGCCTGGCCGGAAGTAAATGGGTGTACCTTATCTGTGATCTCTGGCCATAGACTCCTGCCAGCCCTGGTAAGGGGTACATCTGTATTCCTGCTGTGTCATCTCTGACCCTGCAGCCCCTGCACTCTGACTGTGCCACCCGGCGTGTTATTCTACTGGCGGTCAATATGGTTCGGGAGGATCACAATCCTGTGCAGCTTGTCATAGCCAACTGACGAGGACTTCTTACGGGACTAAGCAGTTATCTTAGTCTCATATATCCGAGGTGAGCGCAGGGCCCGATTGTGGTGGTGATTTAGCTCAGACTTCATGCAATCGTCTGCTCGTGAAATATACAGCATAGTCTGAGCGAGCTTCAAAGGTCAGCCATGCCCCGACACTCATCTGCTAACGCGCTAGCAACAGCTGTTGCCGTCATATACTTTAGAGGAAGCGTCTCATGTCGGCGAGTGCAGTGGTTCGTAATAACCAGCACGTGTCTGTGACAGTCGACACTCTCGAGAAGTCTTGTGAATAATTTAATGACCACAGCTCCAAATGGTTCTGCCACGTGCAGCTTTCCAAGAGCGGCTCTGGCGTTAAAAGCCGACAGATTTCGTCATGAGCAACGCCTGCATTGCTTACAAAGTATATGAAAATCAGCCGCCGTGCCTACCGCCACCTATAACAACGTGACGTGTCCATGAAAATCGGTCGGACTGAGGATGACCAGCTGCTGATCCTGAACATCAGAAATCAAAGACATAAATGCCGTCAATTCCACCTGGATATACGAGTACAATTAGGTTTGTGCAATGATGATATCCAAAAGCCAGGAATGGCAACTCCGTCGACGTCCAATTCGAGGTCTCGAAAGCTGCGTCGAGGGCCTCCGGGACAGTGTCGAACCATCCGGCTTCACACCTGGATTAGTCAAACGTAAAGAGGGCACAACACTTCTTCAAAAAAGTACACTGGACGGTTCGAAGCTGATGGAAGTACAGAAAAGAGGACGTGCGCCAGACTGTGTGTCATATACTTCATGGTTTTTAATTTAGCCTGCGTTAACATGAACTATATGTGTACTATTTCGTGGTTTCTGTGCTATTACTCTGAAGTGTGAGATTCGGGCTAGAGTTGTGATTTGGTAACTTTTTTTCTCGAAGTTATGAGTGCCTACCTAGGCGACTGAGGTATGTCCTGATTATATGCTGTCATTCGTCAAGTAATTAGGTGTCAGCGAAGTAGACAAAAAGTGGAAAGTCACAGACAGTACAAAAGAAGGAATTTATACCACGCAGGTAGCCAAAATGGTCAGATAAGGAATTATTCCCCATGTTTCATATACAATTCACGTGCGTATATATAGTAGCGACGCATAAATATGTATATACATATATATATATATATATATATATATATATATATATATATATATATATATATATATATATATATATATATATATATATATATATATATATATATATATATATATATATCAATTATATATTTACATATATATATATATATATATATATATATATATATATATATAATACATAAAGACATAAAGACATAAAAGATTAGTGCAACTATGAGCCACAAGGGCCTTTCTTGGTTGCACTCTGTACACTGAACCAGTTGCCCACCAAATATGTCAATCAGCCCTCTCTGTAATACTGAAAAGCAAGCCCTCTATTCTTATAATGATTGTCTATGCTGTTTTTAAAGATGTTCAATGTGCTGCTACTGACAATGTTTTCTGGCAGCTGGTTCCAGTGTTCTACTAACCTGTTGGTGAAGAAAGTTTGCCTTAACCTTGTTCTGCTGTGGTTAAGTTTAATTTTGAATTTATGACCTCTAATTGCATCATTTCTGTTCAATTCAAACATTTCCCCAAGGTATCCCCTCTCCGGACCATGGACAAATTTAAAGACCTCGATGAGATCTCCTCTCAGCCTTCTATATCTAAGTGAAAACATATTCAATTTCTTCAATCTTTCCTCATATGCCAGGTTGCTTATGCCATTAACCATGGTTGCTTGGTTACGAGGTTGCTTATGCCAATAAACATATATATATATATATATATATATATATATATATATATATATATATATATATATATATATATATATATCCATCATATATATACATATGTATATATATGTATCCATTATATATATACATATATATACATAATTTAATGCGACAGCGTTCTCTGCAGCTATCTTCTTCTCCATGCCTTCTAGTTTTCAAACGCCTGCTGTATGATTATCTATAAGACTATATATAATATCCCCAAGCGGTGCAATTATTAACACGGCTGTCATGGTGCAAATAGTATAGGAAGTCAGAATCTATGTCAAAGAAGTCGTGATTCGAAGTTGCATTATTCTGTCGACGATTCAACCAACCGTGACCATCTTCAGAACTAACATAGTACGAATGACGTAGGTGTAATGCAACCATGCAAAATTAGGTGATGATACATACAGTTTCAGTTGCACTTCCTATTCTGAAGGCATGCGTGAAATCAAAAAGCAACATATATGAATATTCAGTGAAATACGCTCATCAGACCTGTAATGGCCACAATACAGATTACACGACACACAATACACAATACCTATGATGGACAGAGCACACCGCAAGCATTAAGAGCACTCATGTGGGCGGTAGGTGTTTATGATATAGGGGTAGATGGGTGTATGTATTTGTATGTGCATTGATGGTGGGAGCTGTCTCACGGATGTGGATGGTTTCAGCTGCCGCCAGGCGCCGCTGATCACGACAGTGTAGCGGGATGATAGTGTTGGCTGTAAGATGTGTGCTGTGTTCTGTTGTAAGATGACTCTTTGGGCCACCATCCTGGAGGTGCATGATAAGGCGACTGCTGAGTGTAGTAATTGTGTGATCGATGTAGCATACGCTACAGGTTTCACAGTTTCCGGTAGTGCACTTGAAGCGATATGCAACTTCGGTTTGTTGCAATGTGGTAGGAGTGAAGGTGTTGTTGCATAGAACGAGGGGTGCTGTAAGCTAGAGACACACTTCTAACAGTAATAATACCTAACATATAACAGTAGCTATACCTTCGAGATATCGTCAAAATCAGATGCGGACCTCGGTGCTATAATGTGAAAGCCTATCATATTCATGTCACATGTGTGGACGCAAGCCACTTATTTTATCAGAAGTTAAAGCTACAAGAACAAAACATCTTGCGATGCAGTCGTACAGCTAGTTAGCTCTCTAACAGTGCCAAAAGCTCTGGGATATTATCAAAGTTAGGTGCCGACTTGGGCATTACTAGACCGAGGCTACTCTGCTTTTATCACGCTGGTTGGCACAAACCATGTATTTGCCATAAAATCATAGACAGGGACAACCGAAACTGTTCCAGGAAGAACTGAATGATATTGAAGGATTCCTATAAACCATCCTGCGCTTCTGACCTCGTGATCTGACCTTCATCACATCATGTGCTTTCGTCAACATGCTCGTATTCCTCTTCAGCCACAGCTCGATGAACTTGCTAGGATGAAGGAAACATTGCTGGGGCGGCATGTGACAGGTACGGATCCATGAATGTCCACAATTGCACTACGACCGAAGGCCGTATTAGATATGTCAGTGGTCAGATAGGTCGGTAGATATGTGGGCATATCGAGAATAGGCTGAGGAGAGGGAATGATCATGGCTAGTGGCGTCTGGCGTCGTCGGCTGCGCGCCAGTCTTAGTTCGAGCTCAGTCTGTTGGAAGCAGCGAGCCGCAGCCCGCCTCGCCCACTTATGCCCATTCGGCAGGAAAAAGCATCTCATCAGGAAGGGCTCCTCCCCACCTTATGCTGAACAGATTTGTTAGCCACAGACGCATCTCTCAGATAAAAATCCTCCCCTTTTGGATGAAATGTTTCCCCTTCAACACGCTCCAGTGTACCCCTTCCTACTTAGCGAATTTGTCCGCCGAAAGCACACGTCCGAAGAAGTACGCCCATTCCCCAATGATAATTACTGGATCCAGCCCTGCCTAGTGGAACCTTGCGGATGAAGTAACGGACCGAATTCCAAACACTTGTCATCTAGGTGAAGCGGTTGCACGAAGAGGCGAATTCTCGCCATTCCTCCTGTGTTTCATGTCGTAGTGCTTCGGAGTAGTCCTTGCCTGCCTGGGCAATTTGCTGTGGTATTCACAAATGCGCCTGAAAAACACGCAAAGCCCTCCTGTGGTTGGCTTTTACGTGCTCACATCGTGGATTCCACCAAGTTGCGTACCCACTACGAAAGATGAAAGTGCAAACAGGATGTTTGTGCTGAACATATGCTGCTGAGTGAGCGATTGAAAAAGAAAAAGTGAGCATGCCGAGTTGTGGGTCATCGTTAAGGTGTCTTGTCAGAGGACTGTTGAACACGCTCCAATCGGTATGCTGTAGCTTTCATTTCTCAAGGAATTGGAGTGGAGGAAATGGAGTTATGTTGGTAATTAAGATATGCATAGGGGGTGATCAGAGATAAGAGTAGCTACCGACCAGTGGAATAGGGGTGCGCGATTTGTAGAGACCAGAGGTGGGTCCATGGCAGTAGTGCGATTACTTCAGCTCAGAATTGTGTGGGATCTGTCATTCAAGAAGCTGAGGGAGCTTTTTAACACTTCCACGTCCGGAGGTCCGCGCCAACTTCGTATGTCCGGGGGGGGGGCAGATGTCTGCCCCCTAAGATCTCTAGAACTATGCTAGCTAGCGACAAACGGAAAACGGTGTTGGATAGCTGGTGACGGGCTCCATCGAAAATGTTTCGATCATTTTTTCGCTCAGGTCAACAGTCAGGTCACTGGGTCATCATAGGTAAAATAAGACAAGATCAGGTGGGACTCAGATATTGACACATATCTCAGGACCTGTAACATATAGAAACAAACGGAGAACGCTATTCGACGGTCCTTGAAATGCGCTACCGACGACAGGCGGCGTGATTTGAGGCCAGGTCAACAGAAAATATGACCTCAAGACAAGGTCATGAAGTAGCCTAGGGATGGCATGTAATGTATCAATCGTCACGTCTTGACGATGCAAGCACAATGACGGTAATTTTAACCTTCTAACTCAATGCAATGCGATGTAATGCGCATAAATGTGTAGTGATCTTAGGTGACCTCAGAGACCTTGGTGAGGACACTGAGCAAAAATATCAGCGACAACATTGAGCATAGCTTCCATCTACATGCCACAACCGTTGTGAGATCATTCCAAGCGCAAATATGTAACCAGGAAACATTTGTATATTTTACCATAGCCCTATAATGGAGAAGCCATGGCAGCGACCTGACCTAAGGTCAATGCTACGATTAAAAAAAACTATCCACATATTATGGCCCCTGATGAGATCATGACATGCAATAAGTTTGTAATCAATCGTCCAATTATTGTGGAAGTTACCACCTAGAACTCCGAGTGTAGTTGGGTCACTTCGCCTGACCTGGTGACCTGACTTGAGACGACCCAGGATTAAACATGTATGAGGATATGCGAAAACGATCAATGAAGAGCTATGCGAGGTTCGGCCTTGCTAACTCGATTAGTTTGGCGGCAAATGAGGAAACACAGGAGGGAGCAGATATCTGCCCCCCCCCCGGACGTGAGCGAGTTAATAGCTGATAAATTATCCCACTACGTGTTGACACCCGTTCGTATCCCGACATCTGATGGCGTTGAAGTCGCTTGAAATCAGACATTGAAGCGGTATCTCTTGGGCAAGAACCCTTCCACACACACCGCAACTACACCATCCACCCCGACAGGAGTAGAAACCTACAGAGGAAAGGAAGAAAGGGGACCTTCGTTCCAATACGACAACCATCAGGAACACCTTAAACTAAGCTACGCAACGTAACTAAGCTAAAATTAATACTATGCACCTTACCTAATCGGAGTTACTCTCACACATTCAGACCGCTCGCTTCACCGTGCAGCACATCCGGGAACACTCCGGAGCATTGCCATGTTACACCCTGTAGAGTATCCGCAGTGTTTTTCTCAGCCCTTCTACCTGGATGAGACGACCAAATCGCTTCGCATGCATGATGTACTGAAATCAAATGAAGAATAATCAAATGCTTGGGTGGTAGGAAAAGCAAATTCATTAGGGAAAACAATCTGAAGATAATACATATTCAGTGATAATAAAATACCGCCAACAGAGGTAACCAGATACCTAGCTTGGTGGATAATTAATTTTTCCTAATATCGTGAGGTTTCAGCAACTAACGTTCATCTGGTCGGTGTTGGTAACATTTTTATTTTAAAATGTTCTTATAATTCGAGACAACGTCCTTCAGTGCACCACTTCGACAATAATCAGTCTTTTGGACGGTTGGGGCAAAGTTCCGCTGCTCTACCTTGGGTCTGCCACAGACTGTCAGAGTAACTGCGGATATTTTCCTTTCATCTATGCTTGTAGCCAAATAGAAAGAATTTCATACACGATTAGACGCAATCACAACGAATTAGACCGATAAAGTTTTCGGGCGCTGAAACGAGAATGCCACTTCAGTTCTCGCCATGTCATCGGCGCTATTTTTCTCATTAAAAGTTTGCCGCTAAGCTCCCGTGGTATTGCATTCCATACCAGGTGGTGGAAAAACATTGACTAGGGCGCCTGAAACACGGCTCCGGTGCGCCGATCGGTGTCCAATATTCAATACCGATGCCCCTGAGCACCTAAGGCAGGCTCTCCACGGCCAAAACACACGCGCTCTGGACGACCTTGTTACCGTCCAACGGGTCACACCTGGCAACACAATACTGACCTCTAATCAATCACCGATCAATCAATCAATCAATCACGCGCCCTGTGGCCAACCGATACACTTCACCTCAACACGTTAGGTATAGGAAACTGATTGTAGCGGAGCGCGTCCACTAGCCATCTAGCGGCCGGGTGAAGACTCAGCCATTGCTGAGCGCGCGCCCGCCATCTAGCGGCTGAGAACTAGCCGTTCGCTCTTTTGACGCTAGATGTCAGTGTAGCGATTGTACGCATCCGGGTCCGTTTCATCTCGTTTCTCCGCTCATCTCCAATGTTCTCGTTTCTCCAGTAGCCCTTTATGTCACCATCTGACATAAAAGCCTTCCACTTCACTTAGTCGACATACCTGCATGCTTAACTCGCTTGCATTTGTTTTTACATAGCTGCACATTTTAGTGTCTTAACTAAAACATACTGTGTTTTCTGGTCCGCATGAATTGTCGCTACGTCATGCCAATACAGAGTTATCGTGTCCCATTCTGACGAATGGTTTACGGGGCAGGCCAGGGTAGCGGCGGTGACACACGTCACCGGCACCGCGTAGTCCTACTTCTTTCTCCTTCTGTCCTAAGGGAGTCGCCCGAACTGCACTGAGGGAATGGTGCAGCCAAGCAATGCACATTCCAGGTGTTATTTGGCAATGACGTCTCCCTGTGGCTTTCCCATATGCTGTACGCCTATCCACACATCCACACACACCTAGGCACCAAACTGATGCCCAACGTGTCCCCTGACCAACCGACGAGCATCACCTGAGCGCAGATATACCGCCAGATATAAGGAAATGATCGTTAGGCATCAGACACAATGCTAATGCGGACATTGGACGCACGTCTAGTAAGGAAAGAAAACAGGTAGGTTCCTGGTGCCATTCGAGAATTCTGAAACATGCGCCCGCGACAAGCGCGCCCGGATGCTCACTAGTATGTGTGCGAAGAGTATAGTTACAATTTATTGGATTCAGTCTCCCTAATATATGATGCAGAGTTAATCTGTGAAAGCTAGCTTGCCTTGACACGTCAATTTAATTGCCACTTAGTCATATACTTTAGAGATCATTACTTTGCGTTTTGTTTTCTGGAACTATTTACTACCATAGACGCGCGCCGCCGGCGTGGCGGGGACGCCCGCGGCTCTTGCCCGGCCGCCCGCCATTCATAATATGACGGGGCTCGGAATCATTCCCAGAATGCTAATGGTTCCCAACGCCAAAATTACATTACAGCATAGTTCTTCGTTTTGTGGACATTATCGTCTGTTGTTTGGATAATGCACCAAGCAATTACAAATTCATGTATATATTACTGATGACCTTATTTTTTGGCTTTATTTTTGGCCATTACATTTGTTCCATGATTTCTTGGTATTGTGAATTTATGACAATGTTGGGCGGCAATACCTATAGTTTCCCCGCCGGCCGATTGGCGGCGCTAGTTTGGCGGCCCGACCGTCGCCCGCTGATGTCCGCGCTTGATGCGTCGCATGGATCGATCAACGCAAACTTTGGCGCGTACGCATTCACAAAAAAAAACAGTTGATGCAGTTATAATCCCTGAAATGTTTGGACGAGAGATTGTTTTGTACATCCGATAAATCGCAATGGACAAATTCAAGTTCACCACTTCCAACCCCGCAGACAAGATTAGCGAAGGTCGCCTTTGTATGCTGTCTATCAAATAGTGGTCCTCAAGAAGCCGAGACCCGGCCATTTCCGCCTGTTAGTCTTGCTTTTGTCTGCCGAGCTCCACCTCTTGCGTCTGCCTTTGCTGCAACTACTGTCTCCTGGTGCTCCGACTTTCGTCGCGTATCTTCATCAAGCATCTTCGGCCGGCCTGGTACCTGGCATCTACAGCGCGTACACGCCAACACATTTACACTACTAGCCTGAATTCTGGCTCGTCTTCATCTACCCCTGCTACTCCCTACAAGGTTGCATCTGCCGTCTTCTTCTCTGTATCTCTGTCGGAATGTATACCTCTACTGGTCAGCTTCGGGCACTTCCGGCGGTGTCACTACTCATCCCACCCAGGCTACACCCACTGACCAACTCGTCCTCACTACAAGAGCTACCGCATGGATTCTAGTATTACATTATGATTCTTTCGTTTGTACTGACCACCATTTCGACACTTCCACCACTACATCTTGCAACACCACATAGATCCTCATTGGCAAACAAGCAGACCATATACATGTGTAAACTCAACTCGCACCACTGCTAAGCACCACTCACACACATCACAGCATGGGCACATTAACATATCCAGCGATAATATATGACAGCGAGAGCGATATTCAGCGATATCAAACCATCCACTCCCGCCAACATTCACCGACAGCGAACACTGACCATCATACTGCTAACGCTACGCGCACATTCTCTGCACTCTATCTCTTCCTATTCATCTCTCCATCTTTGCATCTCTCCATCTCTCCATCTCTATATCTCTCACTCACACTGTATTTCGCTTCCTCTATCATTCCATCACTATATCTCTCTTTCTCTATATCTCTCTGTATCTCTGTCTCTCCATCTCTGTCTCTCCATCTCTGTGTCTCTCTATCTCTCTGACTCTCTGTCTCTCTATATCTCTATATATAGAAATACAGGATCATGACCAGCAACCTCAATATATGAACTTTTTGACTTCGTCGATTTTTCTTCGTATCTGATATATCCATCATTCCATTTTCCTACATCTTCACCTTGTTTTTTATCTTTGGCATGGTATTTTTCTGCTCAATGATAGAGAGAGAGAGAGAGAGAAAGAGAAAGAGAGACAGAGAGAGATGGAGAGAGAAAGAGAGAAAGATAGATAGAGAGAAGGACATAGGCAGAGATAAAGATAGACAAAGATATATATATATATATATATATATATATATATATATATATATATATATATATATACATGTAGAGAGAGAGAGAGAGAGAGAGAGAGAGAGAGAGAGAGAGAGAGAGAGAGAGAGAGAGAGAGAGAGAGAGAGAGAGAGAGAGAGAGAGAGAGAGAGAGAGAGAGAGAGAGAGAGAGAGAGAGAGAGAGAGAGAGAGAGAGAGAGAGAGAGAGATAGAAAGATAAAGATCCCTCTATCTCTCCATCTATATCTCTTTATCTTTCTTTATCTCTGCCTATGTCCTGCTTTTTCTCCCTCTCTCTTTCTTTCTATCACTGAGCATGAAATTATGATGCCAAAGATAAAACAATTTGAAGACATAGGACAATGTAACGATGGATATATTAGATATGAAGAAAAATAGACGAAGTCAAGAAGTTCATATATTGAGGTTGCTGGTCATGCTTCAGTGTTTCTCGCAATGCTGAATGGGAAGTACGATAACCGACCGCGACTTAGTTTACAGTCCTATATGGACACCGTCCAAATCGCAACTACAACTTCAACTTTGCTACATTATCGGATGATGCCTCCCTTCGTTCCTGTCTCGTGTCTTTAAGCAAGTCTCTTTCTGAGAGAGCTCTTCAACGCTTCAAGTTCACCCCAGTGTTTTGGAGCTAATTCAATGGTCACTGGGGTTATGTGCCCCATGGAACTTCTATGAACGGAAAAGGCTCCCTTGCGGGAAGGCTGGGATGGAACCCCCCTCGCTGCCTTGCGGATTATTCAGCATAAGACGCACGTCCATGGTCATTGTGCCCCATGGAAATTCCTGGCTCCGTCCCTGGCTCATCTCTACCAATAATTTGATCCACATGGATCAAGTTGTGCTCATCTCTCCTAAGTACTTTTCATACCTAAAAGTAGCTTTCACAAGCAACTACTCACGGCTTGAAGACCTGCCCATCTGTTCAATTCACCAACTGCATAGAAACAAACCGCCACGAACACCTTCAAACATCAACACACAGCGCACATCACAACGACATACACAACGCACATCTTTCACGTCTGAAACATGCGACATCACCACCTGGTGGCAGGCTCAGCAAGAAGAGGAGGCTTGTCGTTAAGTTCCAATGGTAAATGAAAATTACAATGGCTTAAAGTGAATACG
Source organism: Imbricaverruca yamaguchii (assembly GCA_034440575.1). Taxonomy (NCBI): domain Eukaryota; kingdom Metazoa; phylum Arthropoda; class Thecostraca; family Neoverrucidae; genus Imbricaverruca; species Imbricaverruca yamaguchii. The sequence continues at coordinate 13,533 of JAOTOL010000759.1, read as the reverse complement.
TTTTGGACATACACATATTTTGCGATTTGCTTCACTGTTTGACTGGAGTGAACTGCTCAGGATGGGGGGTCGGAGAGTCCAGACACCTATGGCATGGTACTCCGCTAATGTTTATGTGTTCTTACCAATTGAATCTGAAAATGTGCCATGAAAATATGGACCTATAACCCCTGGCTTGGTGCGAGACCACCTCCCCATGCACAGCACAAACTTTGTCAGAAGGTGTAACGGTATTCAATTTCTGGGCATGTGCACATGAAGCTTGGTGGCAGGGATGTAGCTTTGTTTGCATTTACAAGGGCAATTTCCTCCCCGATGCTGGCTTTGCGCTCCAAATAATTTCAACCTTTCACGTGGGATCATATGTGGTATCCAATCAATTTCAGCCAGCACATTGCCTTCATTTATTGCACCCTCCCAATAATTGTCATAGACCTACACATATTATTAGTGATGCTCTTCCATCAGACTAAATGCCCCCTGGTGCCCATTTTATGAAACATCAACGTAATTACGGCGTAATACAGGCTTGCACCTGCTCATACGACTTACGTGTGCAACAACAGCTGATTAAGACGGATACAAATTTCCTCCTGTTGAAATGAGACATTTTCCGACAACGCCCTGGTTATTGCAGCTAGGAAATTAGAGTGCAATGACCTTCAGCACTCTTCTCTCCATTTGTGAGTGGATATGAGTCGCATTCAGACGGCTGGTCTTGACACCGGCACACAATTGGGTATCCGCACCTCATGGACTTCGTATGTAAATGTTCAACTTCTGGGACGTGCTGTATTGGACAGCATCGCTTTGAGGCATGACTGTGTACATAACGTCACCGGGCCAGGGAATTGGTCAGAGCTGGACTGGATGGTGTCCCAGACATTTACACTTGCGGTGTCAATTGTAGCTGATTGGATGGCGACTCAGAAGTAAAAAGTAATGTTGAATAAAGATTGTTGAATTGCATCAGTACCAAGTGGCATCTGCAGATGACTTGACTTGTCTGGTGAGCTAGATAATTAATCGAAAATATGTGGTGTTTTCTACCCAATTATCACGCGCCATGGAAGGGAGAGGTGGCGAAATCCGCCTACCTCTACGGTTTTCCGTACATAACTCTAGGTTTTGCCGGCCGATCTACGCCATTTTTGTGTACCTCCTTAGAAATGATCCACACGTTGTTTAAAGTAGGAAAAAAGTTATAGTTAGGGGCCGCTAAAGTTAAAAAATTTGCAGCGCCGGACCACCAAAATCGGCGGTGCTGCACTTCGCTTATACTGACAAAAGATAAGTGTTCTTAGCAACACAAGCGACTTGTCTGATGTATGTTGTTACACTATATAGCTTCAAAGTCATCTTGGGTCACCGAAGTCAAGTCAGGTTAATTTCGTGATAGGTTAACCCGCGCCGTTTTCCCGGTCACATCCTCACAACCCGGCTCAAGGTGTGGGGGGGCGGTTAGTAACCCCCACTAAAATCCAAACTAAGCATCGAACGAAAACGAAAGAGTTGTCATCGGAAAACGCTCGACGAGTAGGTTCCGGGTCCATCCTCAAAACAACTTCCCCCGAATAGTGACGCCACCAGGGGGCTAGATTGTCACGACTTTTCACGACTTACATTATGTTTTTGGCTTTGGGGAGTTCATTTTGGGGACATATGAAAAAAATTATTTGAAATGAGAAAAGGACAGTGAAATCGACCAGGGCTATAATTGTTTTGTCCCCCCAAATAATTTAAAAAAATATTTTCAAAATTTCAAAATTTTGAGTTTTCAAGTCTTCTTTAATTTTCCTTTTCCAATTGGTAAAAAAAACAAGAACCGTTGTTGGAAGTCAACTTGCCCTAAAAAAATGCTTACTTTAGCCAGAATACTCTATTTGAACTGCAATTTGGCAATGGCGCAAAATTTACATGTAGTCAAAAACGAAAAAAATGACAAATTATACTCGTAAGTTTTGTTGCATCTCTAAAGATAAGCAAACGCTGAAAGTTTCATTAAAATGTCTGTATCCGTTAAAGCATGACGACTGGTTTAACTTTTTTGGAGGTGACCTCAGTTGACCTTGACTAACTCGTTGACCCTAGATGACATAACATCGAAGCGTTTCCATACTTTATTCATGCACTCCGCTCCTTTCTTTGCGAAGCCGATTGCGTCGGGCCGCCCAACGTAGCAGTCCGGCGGGCGGCCTGGCTCGGGTAGCAGGAGCAGGTAATTACCTGATAAAGTGCTGCTAGATAGGTGAACTGAGATCAAATGCCGGGTCCAACATCTGTATTGCATCATTAGTAATGCACAAAACATTATTGATGCTAACTTTCGAGCATTTAAACACAATCACATCGATCCATAACAATGACAAACCAAGTCACGCAAAACCGGACAATTTTAACATTTTGGCATCATTTGTCCTCGAACATATTAACCTAAGGTCATACAATTTACACATAATAGAGTTCTCTATCGTACCCATCAATCCTACAAATTGTGTTGCTCCAGCTCTAATAGGAGCTGAGATCTTATGGGAACGGAATTTTAAGGGCGCGTTTTAACACGCGCCCTGGAGGGCCTTTTGAAACTTACGCGCACTGCAGGGGGGGGGGGGATTCCACCCCTAAGATCTCGGCTTCCATTAAGGCTAGAGCAACAAAATTTGCAGGGTGGATGAACACGATAGTTAACTCAATTGTGTGCAAATGTCTTGACCTTAGGTCAATATCTTCGAGGTCAAATGAGGTAAAGATAGCAAAATTTTCTGGTTTTGCGTGGCATGGCTTGTCATTGTTATGGATACCTGTGATTGTATTTAAATCCTCCAGAATTGCCATTAATGATGTTTTAGACATTACTAATGATGCAATGCATATGCCAGATCCGCCATTTGACCTCAGGTCACCTATATAGGAACACTTTATCAGGTCATTACCTGCCCCAGTTACTGGAACCCGGCTGCCCACCTGACTGCTCCTTTGGGCGGCTCGAACAATCGGATTCGCAAAGAACGGAGTGAAATACATGAATAAAGTGTAGAAACGCTTAGGCACACAATGACCAACAGTAGATTTACGGATGTGTAGGGAGTAACATGCAAAGTGACATCAATCGCATGGCAGTCATTTCCATTTGTGACAACATTCCAGTTGACCAAGTTTGGTTACATTAACACACGCCCTGGAGGGGGGGGGGCGAAATCCGCCCACCCATCCGGTTTTTCGAAGATAACTCCAGATTTTACCGGCCGATATGCGCCATTGTTTGTGTACCTACCAATAAAAGACCGGCGCGTTGTTTGAAGTAAGAAAAACTGAAAATCGACCGAAAATATTTCGAGTTAGGGGTCGCTAAATTCAAAAAAATTATCAGCGCCAGATCACAAATATCGTCGCTGATGCGCTTCCCGTATATTAGCAAAAAGGAAGTGTTCTTGACAAAACTAGCGACTTGTTTGATGTACATTGTCATGCTACATTGTTCCAGAGTCATGTCAAGTCACCGAGGTCAAGTCAGGTCAAGTTCATGACAGGTTAACACACGCCCTAGGAGGGGGTATGGCGAAAGCCAATCCTTCCGACTTTTCGTACTAACCCATATTGTACCGGCGATATAGCAAATTTCGTCCTGCAAAACGGGCATTGTTTAAAGCAAGAAAAGTGAATCAACCGAGAAGTTTCAAGTAGGGGCCGTTAAAGTAAAACAATTAAGCGCCAGACCACAAAATGGCCGATGCGCCCCGTATATTGGCAAAGGAAGTGTCTGACAACACGCACTTATTTGATGCATATTGTCATGCTATATAATTTAAAAGTCATGTTAGGTCGCCGAGGTCAAGTCAGGTCAAGTCAGAAGGCTAATGGAACCAAACTTCAACGAATGTGTCATAAATGCAAATGACTATCATGCGACTGATGTCACTTACATGTTACTCCCTATACATCCCGAAATCTACTGTTTGTCATTTGTGCCTAAGCATTTCCATACTTTATTCATGTATTTCACTCCTTTATTTGCGAAGCGATTGTGCGAGCCGCCCAACGGAGCAGTCGGGATGGGATCCCGGTTCCGGTAACTGGAGCAGGTAATGACCTAATAAAGTGTTCCTATATAGGTGACCTGAGGTCAAATGGCGGATCTGACATCTGTATTGCATCATTAGTAATGTCCAAAACATCATTAATGCCAATTTTGGAGCACTTAAACACAACCACAGCGATCCATAACAATGACAAGCCAAGCCACGCAAAACCAGACAATTTGCTATTTTGACCGCATTTGACCTTGAAGATATTGACCTAAGGTCATGAACGTTGCACACAATATAGTTCACTATTGTGCCCATCCAACCTGTGAATTTCGTTGCTCTAGCCTCAGTAGGAGCTGAGATCTTAGTGGGGCGGAATCCGCCCCCCCTCCAGGGCGCGTTATTTTCAGAGGCCCTCCAGGGCGCGTGTTAACCTGTCACGATGACCTCGCCGATCTAACATGACTTTTAAATTATATAGTATAACAATATGCATCAAACAAGTCGCTAGCGTTGTCAAGAACACTTCGCTTTTGCCAATATACGGGAAGCGCATCAGCGCAGATTTTTGTGGTCTGGCGCTGCTATAATTTTTTTTTTAACGGCCCATAACTTAAAAACGTGTTGGCCGATTTTCATTTTTCTTGCTTTAAACAAAGCGCCGGTCATTTCGAAGCAGGTACGGAAAAATGGCGTATATTGGCCGGTACAATATAGAGTTGTGTATTAAAAATCGGAGGGGTGGGCGGACTTCGCCCTCCACCCCTCCAGGGCGTTTGTTGACCTGTCAAGAACTTGACCTGACTTGACCTCGGTGACCTGACATGACTTTGAAACAATGTAGCATAACAATATACATCAAACAAGTCGCTAGTGTTGCCAAGAACACTTTGCCAATGTACGGGAAGCGCATCAGCGCCGATATTTGTGGTCCTGCGCTGAGAAAATGTCTTGACTTTACCGACCCCTAACTCGAAAAATGTTCCATCGATTTTTGTTTTTCATTCTTTAAACAACGTGCCGTTCATTTCTAAGCAGGTACACAAACAATGGCGTATATCGCCCGGTAAAATCGGGCGTTATCTACGAAAACCCGGAGCGGTGGGCGGATTTCATCCCCCTCCAGGGCGCGTGTTAATCCTCTGTCAGTGGTCGGGTAGCCATGAGGGGCAGTGACGCTGCTTTCACCTCACCCTCCCCACACTCATACTGCGCCGACAAGTGAGTGACGAGCTCGTTTCGCCGCGGGCCGACGCAAATGTGAAAATGTTGTATTCAGTTTTCGCTGCTTTCGAGCTGGCACATATCATGTATATGCTCTTACGTTGTTGGATGTCAACGCGGAAGTGATAAGAGGTGGGGATACGTGAAAATGATTAATAGGAGAGCTGAGCGTGAGATTACATCACGTGCAGGTCGAGACGCTTGCGTCATGCAGTTTGTACGTGGTCCCAATATGGCATAGTGCAAGTCGCACGCGAACGGACGACAGCGTGCGCGGCCAATGCCCTGGTGGCCTTCACCTTGACCGGGCCGGTCGGCTGCAGATCTGGCGTCCACCGACTCCAGCATGGCTCTGTGGCGATGATGGCTATTGATTTCACGCTGCGTCGACTGTTTTGAGTCGCATAGCGTCGTCAATCGCTCGCGCCGGTTGGTCGCGGGAGAAGGGTAGCTAGCAGCGCAACGAACAATTTGATTCAGGTGGTGCAATGCCAGGTCAGACTCGAGCACACAAAGTGTCAGTAGATAGATCGGCATTGGAGGCGGCAAATACAAAGCATATTTAAGCTGAAGACCTTGACGAACAGGTCGGATGGGACCAAGATCGATTGACTTCCGGTCAAATAAACTGAAGCCCGGTGAACGGACAAGTTAATTAAATATGAAATGTCTTGCAAATGAAGTTCTTTTTCTGCGTTGACACGCGCCCTGGAGGTGGGGGGGGGGCGAAATCCGCCCCCCCCCCCGGTTTTTCGTAGATAACTCCAGATTTTACCGGCCGATATACGCGATTGTTTGTGTACCTGCTTATAAGTGACCGGCACGTTGCTTAAAGCAAGAAAAATGAAAATCTACCGAAAATGTTTCGAGTTAGGGGTTGCTAGAGTCCGAAAAAATTTCAGCGCCAAACCACAAATATCGGCGCTGATGCGCTTCCCGTATGTTCGCAAATCGGAAGTGTTCTTGGCAAAACTAGCGACTTGTTTGGTGTACGTTGTAATGCTATTTTATTCCAAAGTCACGTCAGGTCACCGAGATTAAGTCAAGTCAAGTTTATGACAAGCTAACACACGCCCTGGAGGGTGGATGGCGAAATCCGCCCACCCCTCATATTTTTCGTACATAACTACATATTGTACCGACCAATATACACCAATGTTTTTGCGTACGTACTTAGGAAATAATCGGTGCATTGTTTAAAGTAAGAAAATTGAACATCTGCCCAGAACTTTTCAAGTTAGGGGCCTTTAAAATAGAAACAATACGCAGCGCCAAACCACAAAAATCGGCGCTCATGCGCTTCCCGTATATTGGCAAAAGGGAACTGTTCTTGACAACACTAGCGACTTGTTTGATGTATTTTGTCATGCTATATAGTTTAAAAGTCATGTTAGGTCGTCGAGGTCAAGTCAGGTCAAGTTCATGACAGGCTAATAGAACCAAACTTGGTCAACTGGAATGTTGTCAAAAATGCAAATGACTGCCATGCGATTGATGTCACTTTGCATGTTACTCCCTACACATCCCGAAATCTACTGTTTGTCATTGTGTGTCTAAGCGATGACATACATTATTCATGTAATTCACTCCTTTCTTTGCGAAGCCGACCGTGCCGAACCGCCCAGCGGGGCAGTCGGGTGGGCAGCCCGGTTCCGGTAACTGGAGCAGGTAATGACCTGCTAAAGTGCTCCTATATAGATGACCTGAGGTCGCATGGCGCATTTGGCATTTGCATTGCATCATTAGTAATGTCCAAAACATCATTAATGCCAATTTTGGATCATTTAAACACAATCACAGCGATCCATAACATTGACAAGCCAATAAACGTAAAATGAGAAAATGTTGCTATTTTGACCTGATTTGACCTCGACGATATTGACCTAAGGTCATGCAACTTTACACACAGTAGAGTTCACTATCGTGCCCATCCACCCTGCGAATTTCGTTGCTGTAGCCTTAGTAGGAGCCGAGATCTTAGGGGGCGGAATCCGCCCCCTCCAGTGTGCATAATTTTACGAGGCCCTCCAGGGCGCGTGTTAATTGATGGTCACGAAGGAAGTTAACATCACCTTGGAAAGCCTCCTTCGCTCCTAGAACGTGCATTGAAAACAAGCCTGTTAATAAGGCCTCCTTTTTCAATTGATGGGTACTGATGGCATCATGGTGATTGCAAAGCAATCTTAAAACACACAGGTTACATACCCATTTGTTACAGGCATTGGTTATTCAATAGAATCATCAATAGTGTACTTTTCCACTAACAGATAAAGTCACAGTTTGTAACAACCATTAGAAACCATGCAGGGAATGATACGTGTACATCCGAGAATCGACAATAACTTAGCCGAAATGTTTGGCTCAAATGGTTGTAAATACTAATCTTAAAGAAGAAAAAGTTAATCAAGAATTCAGCACTGACATGCGATAAAAAGAGCACAAATGATAAATGCCCAATACTTCCAGTCGCTGCATGGCTCTTGCAGAGTAAAGTGTGCCAAAATGTCAAACGAGTCGATATTGTTTCGAGGAGTCTCATAATGAACAGCAAATTAAATTGTTTGTGCCTGAAAGCTAGGGAATGGATCTTGAAATGTTCTAGGTCATTGCAAGATAGGGAGGCCGTGGAGTCAAATGACGTGGGAAATAGGAGCCACGTCAGGAACTTGTGTTTTACTCGATCGACCCGCACAGTGTGTGTGTGGCAGCGGATCCCGTTCAAATTACGCCAGCGTATTCTAAAATAATGCACATTGGCTAAGTACGCAGCCAATCCAGCACTACTCTCGCATTTGGAATGCTTCGTCGCAGCATGAAGACATCGCAAAAGCATACCCATAGCTTTGTTTGCTTTTAGCGTGATATTATGGACATGAGCTGAAATATAAATGTGGAGTACAGTATTACACCGAAATCGAGAATTTCGTTCACTCTTTCTAATTCGATATTGTTGATTTCTTACATCGTTTCGACAGGCATCAGCTGTAGAGTCATCAAGCATGCTTTGCATTTGTTAAGATTTAGATTTAATCTCCACCTGACGAGCCATGCTAACAGACGATCGACGTACTGTTGCAAGAATAAGCCGTCAACCGGATAAACAATTTTGCGGAATAAGCCTGCGAAAAGAAGACACCAAGAGTTAAGATTTTAGGAAAATGTTTGATAAACATGAAATTGAGAAGAGGAACCAGCAAGTAGCCGTCCGAGACCCAAGAAACTACCGGTGTCCAGCTGGAGGCCTTTCCGTTCGCGATGACTCTCACCTTCCTGCCAGACGGACACGAGAGGAATCATTTGAGAGCACGCTTTCGCAAATGGTAGAATGGTTTTAGCTTTTCGATGATCGGAGTGTAATTTACACTTTGAAAAGTGGCCGAATAATCTGTGTAGATTGAGTCCGGCTGGTATTCGTCCGACATCGCCTCCCAGGCAGAAGAAGGATTAATGGCTGAGAAGCTTGTGCATCATGACCGGCTTGGTATAAATCCGACCAGTTGGGCACATATTACAGGGTCCACATGTTAATCAGAAAAAGGCATCACCCTGCTCTCTTTCGCCCTATAACAAAGAGACCAGTGGATAGTTATTTTGGATCATTCTTGCCACTCTTTTAAATGCGATATTGATATTTGCGTCTTCCCATCGATAAAAAAATACCCCTGAGCATATTGAAAGTATGAATGAATATGTTGTAGGAGTGAATTCCACCGCACACTGATGGGTAATACGCGCGCTAACACTGTTTGGTAAACAGGATAGGTGCTGTGCCTATCCTCGCGGAGGATAGGCACAGCACCGCCCACCGCTGCCGACCAACTGCCTTCCGGCAGGTCAAAATCACCGACTACAATAAGCCTCTCATCAACAGGCTGAGCTACAGAGAGTGCGGCCGCGATCCTATGCAGCGCGGCTCCACTGTCCGGAGGCCGGTAGCATAGCGAGGCCATGAGCCGCAGCCGGATGAAAAGAATCTCGGCCTCTGGTCTGGCTTGACTTGCGCATTGGCGGCAGCGACGAGTGCACATAACGCCGCCTCCCAGCAACCCTCGGTCGCGCCGGAACCATGTATGGTCGTCGCAGTCAATCCTCAGTTGCAAGACTCCTTCGGTCTCTGTAAGTCACGTGTCGGTGAAAACGGCCAGGTCATGGCGTGTGAGCAACGGCGTTAGCGATCGCAGATCACATGACTGTGTTTCAGTCTGCGAGAGTTTGCGTGGCGCGCCGGCAGCCGGCTGTCTGCCCTGCCGCGGGCTGGTGCGCCGTTGCCGCCAATGCGCGGGCCGGGATTCAGGCCGAGGTCCCCAGCCTGCGTTAGCGGTGGACAGTAGGTGAGTCGCCCGTGTTGAGCGGCAGTGACCGTGTCGCCTCTACACGGCAACCGACTTCTGAACTGGCGCACAGTAAGCGCTGCACCGCGCGGCCGCGACCGGTCCTCCGGCAGGTTCCGACATCTAGCTGTGTACATTTGAAGCGTCAGAACGAGCAGGATGGCCGAGTGGTTAAGGTGTCGGCTTTGGGTATCGAAGGTCCCGGGTTCGACACTAGCGCCACTTAGGACATTTCCCAATCCCGCGGCCCACCGGCGAAACAGTGTGGGCGGCGCCATTAGCCGTGAAGGTTCATAAAGTGCGTCGTGAATCACCAAATAAACAAACAAATGAAGCGTCAGCAACAAAACGGTCCATGTCCACATCTTCTCTTGCGCCGGTCGTCCAGAGATGGCGCCAACGCGTCAGCGTGCCGTCGCTGTTTAGGTCACAGATCCCGGCAGCGGCCTCGCCCGCAGTAGTGATCCATCAGAAGAAGCGAAGAAAGCAACCCCCGATCCGTTCAAATGATGCAACTGCAAGTAAAGGTGGTGCAAATGTCCCCTGTAACTGTGGGCGCAGTCCTTGGTGTCTGCGCCACGGGGACACCCAGACAAACACACTGTCAACTGAGTTTTGCGGCGTGCGTACAATGGTCAAATTCACTTTGTGTCAATCTTGCTGAAATCGTGTCTTGAACGAGCCTACTTACGTAGCCGTACCAAGTCCAAAGCCCAGAAAATTGGATGCATATGCAGCGCGCTGCCCTGCGCGTTCACCCTCGGCGCAACCTCGGGACGAAATCCATTGATGTCTTCAATCAAGGAAGTAGCACCACTGCGACTTCAATCAAGGAAGTAACCTGGCTACCAAGCCTTTAATAATTAAGTATTTGATCAGATGTAAAATGTTAATGATGTATTCACTAAGCAAACTACAGAACTGCCATATTCTGATATCAAACCTAATATTTTTTCAGCATTCAAACACCATGGTATTTTACGCTAAAAGCAACACATATGTAATTTGAAGGGGTTCAATTAGCTCCCTGTCTGTTTTCAGCTACACGTATGATGCAATACTATATTTTGCATTATCTAGTGTTTTGTACTATAATGTATAACGTATAATGTACAATGCCCACTATATATAATGCATAATGCCTACTATATATATAATAATGTATAATATATAATATAATGTATGACGTATAATGTATAATGCCTACTATATGTATAATGTATAATGTGTAATGCCTATTTTTCTAATTTACAGGTGCATATCTAGATACATTGGGAATGACCACCAATATGTATTTTACCATATCATAAATAGAGCACACTCAGAATGGATTGTCATCATAAATGGATTGTCCTGTCACTTGTCAATGGTAGCCGGTGCTGACCGGGCGACCGTATGTTCGTCACCTGTAATCGACACCTTACCTGCAGACTATTCGTTCCCCTACATGAGGCGTTAGTGACCGGTACGGGTCGGCTGGGCGTTAGTGACCGGTACGGGTCGGCTGGGCGTTAGTGACCGGTACGGGTCGGCTGGGCGTCTGTGAGCGGCGGCCAAGGTAGGACAGCGGAACCGCTACTGAGTGGAAACTGCCAACAAACCGATGGCGTCCGATGCCATCCGAAGAGGACGTGGCGTTCACCAACACTGACAACAATCCTCCCGCCTACTCGCCGACAGTTATTCGTCGAAACAACGGCAAGCGGTCGTCCTCATGCAGCGAGGAAATATATGGAGAAGAAACATCTTTAATCCGGAAAAGGAGAGGAACAATTAGTAACGGGAAGGCAATCGGGCAGGACGCTGCTGCGCTATGACAAACACAATGGAAAATCGAGAACCAAATGTCAATGCTATCAACCCAATCGAAGCTACGATAGTCACATTTCAGCACAGGAGCAAGACCATGAAACTCTGATTGTTCGAACATATGTAATAGGTTGCAGATCTGCGGCAAGACGTGGAACAGCTGAGAAAGAAGAAAAAAAGTATGTAAAAGCAGCATGATGAGATCGAATATATCAAGATGAACGCAAGGCAATACTGTCCCGCCTTGTAAATGGATTGCTTACGACCAAGGAGACAGAACCGGAAATTGCAAACTTCGCCAGGCGTCACTAACGGACATAACACCGGTGACGCCGCTCTGGTGGTGGGTTTATGGAGGAACACCACTGAAGCGGGCTTGCTATTATTAATGCTATATTATGGTTTCTCGAGAGGTGTAGGTAAATTAAAATGTTCCGATTTGAAAAACTTTGACACAAGCTCCTTTATGGCGTGTGGTTCTTTTTGTTATCAAATCACTTAACCCTGTCACTTTGCCTTGAAAGTGAAAAGGAACAATGGGCTACCCACTTTCTGGTAATACAACTCGTAGCGCATCCTCTGAGTGATGCGCTGACAATCTCCAATGTTCTTGACTGAACGAAAATCAAACGTGCTACACATTGACGTCATCTTGAATAAATTCCATGAAGTGCTTAGCCTGTCATGTTTGCACTCAAGTCCAGGATTTGTATTCAAGATTGTCACATTGCATTTAATTAAATTGTATATTAGATGTTCTACTTTAGCGAATTCATTTCCAAAGGTCTCAAGTAAGCCGACATAAAATCAGCTGCCTTCTGATGCCATACTCGACTACTTCTGTGGATATCTAACCACGCCATTTTCACATTTTACCATGAAACGTTCAGGCATTATTGTGGTTCCGACATGGCTCGATGCACGTCAAGTACTGACATTTGCTGCCCAGATGATCCGTGGGGCCTCCGAGGCGTCATAGCAAAACACAAAATATAAGAATGTTCGAGCCTTGTAGTAAGAGGCGATTCGATTGACGTTTAAAGGCAAGCTAACTGTAATAAATGCGCTTCGCATCATATTTTATGGAGACAGACTGTCATAAACTATAACTATATTTTGTGCGTACACACAAGATAGCATCCGGACGCGCTTGTCGCGGGCGCATATTTCAGAGTTCTTGAATGGTATCAGGAGCCTACCTGTTGTCTTTCTTTAGTGGAGATTTGTCCGATGTCCGCATTAACATTGTGTCGGACACCTAACGATAATGGTTAAAATCGTCGGCGGGAAGTTGTCCCGTCCAAAGTGAACATTACCAATCGGGACGCGGAGATGGGCGCCAACGGTAGAGCGATGATACGTGCAAAACAAAATCGAGACGCTATCTTCGACGAGCGTTACTTTCTCTCGTCACAAGCTGGCCATTTCTGAATCACCCATCCACAACAATCGTGCCATCACGAACAATTGCCCCGTTTACATAAGCAGCAAACCTTCCGAATGCGATGTAATTAGGAATACTTGCGAAAATACTGCTATTTTAAACTGTCTTTTGAGTGGCAAAACATGCGAAAACCATAACTCAAATTTACGATTATGTAGGTGGAAGTTTGTGATTAGCCCCAAACATGAGCAAATAAAGGTGCAGTTGCAAGGGTCATAACACTTCTTGAGGCTATTCTCTCCTACGTTTTGAGTAAGTTTAGGGTGATTATGAAAAATGAACGTCTTGTTTTAAATTATAGTTGCAAACCTAGTCATGAAACACAAAAAACCGACATGTAACCGCTGAAATCGGCGCTGAGACGTCCCGTTATTAGTGCGTGCCTCAACCGTGAGCTTGAGATTCCCTATATCTCCGTCCAACAACCTCTTAACTACGTGAATCATTGATGGTACCTTGTGCCTGTGCACAACGTTGCTCGAAGCAGGTGCGTCAGAAGCGCAAAAATGCGGTAAACATTCGTAACTTTTCACCACACAGCGTCAGCCGGGAACTCGCAAAAATCCGATTAGGTGCCTGCTCTTGTAAATGGGCCGCGCGATCGGAACTTTTGCGAATCGACCAGACTGGAAATTGCTGTTTACGGCTGACCTGCTCGTGTAAATCTTTTGCCAAAGCGAGACAGCATATGCCCTGCATT